>JZKD02S0797586.1:106323-128010 GCA_000966675.3 Picea glauca
CTGAGGAATAAATCTTGTCAATTTTTGCCTTCACTTTCTCTTTGTATATTGGATTCAATTTGTAAGGTATTTGTCTTATAGGTCTTACTTCTGTTTTTAATGGGATCTTAATCTCCTAGTTCTTCTGCTAATCCATTCATTTATGAAAATTTCGTTGGGAATAAGTCCTTGTATTCGCACAATAATTCTGTAATTCTTTCTACTGTTTGATTATCGCAATAATCTCCAATGATGGAAATCTTTGGTTTTTCTGTAGTTCTAATATTTACCTTCTTGATATTTAATGGTGAAACATAATTTTCTGAATCTAGATTTGGTCCTTCTATTTCCCTTTCTCCTTCAACTTTTGAGATCTGGAGATTGTGTGGGTTATCCTCTGCTGGATCTTCTTCTTTTGCGACGTGATAACGATGTAGAAATTGTTTCACTATCTGTCTATTCTTCTTCAAAACTGTTGGGATTATTTCAAATTCCAGTTCTTCAAATATTTTGTCTCTTACCACCTTTAATGTTGTATCAATCTTTGGGCTTTCATGCTCAAAGGAAAATGTAACTACAAAATTATGTTGTATCTCTTCCCAATTTGTAGTTTCTCTGCGTTGTTCTTGTTCTGTGTAACAATTCTTTGTAATGCCTTCTAATGTGTGAATAAAATGATGTGGCCATTATTCTGGTGGTACTAATATCCATTAAACCATGCACCTATCTACATGTTCTTTATGTTTTTCAATTCCATCTTATTTATCCTGATATTTATGCCCTTGCTTTGCACTGAATTTAATGCGCAGTAACCTCTTGCATTGAAACCAATTGCTGATCTTGTCCATGTGTGTTCCCCATCAGTGGGTAGGTGTAGCTTTCAAAGAAATATATAATATTGGTAATCTCTTACTTTCTACTATTTCTAATTCAAACTTCATCAAAACCTCTTCTAAGTAATCATGGATAATTTTAAGGATGGAAATCTATACTAAAATGTGGAAACCTGGGCTAATCTTACTAGTCCTTAATATGCAAAATGTAAAATGTTTGGCGATAGTTTTGTAAAGATATTCAAATTTCTAAGTATTTTATATAGTTTCTATAAAACGTGTGCAATTTTTAAGGTAAAATAATTGTATTCTATGGAATTTGGGTGAATTGTTTTTAGAAAAAATGGAAATTGGCAAATCGGTTTTTGGGGAAAACCATGGAAAATTATCCCATTTGTGAAATTTAGCCCCTAAAATCATATATGTAAGTAATTTAGACCATGAAAATTAGGAGTCTCTCTTACCTATGAACTAATCCATCTCATCAAACATGTTATTCTAGAACATCTTCTGGTCGATAATTCATGTAGTCGTTGCTGCCATTTTTCAGTCCTGTGTCAGAGTATAAAGAACAAGAACTAATACTCCTCCAAATGATCATTTCACATGCAATTGGGTTGATATAATATTCTTCGTGCACGGTAGTTCTTTATAGTTGATTCACATCTTCTGTAAGAATATTATCTATTGCAGGCTCCACATGCCTTCCTCCTTCTAAGGGATCTAATGGTGCAATAAACATGTATTCTACAGATTCAAAGATCATCTTCCTTGTCTTCAAAATGATAATAGATTGGTTATTATAGATTGGTTAAGAAAACTTAGGATTATCTTCCCAGGTTTTCTTTGGCATAACATTGACTTCAGATCCTAAGTCTAGTATGATATCCCCCATATTGAAATCTCTTATGTTTGCATTCAACCTGAATTCTCTAGTTATTCTCTTCTTCATGACCTGATTCACTGTCTTTACCACTTCTTCCCCAGGATAACATTTTTCTAACATATTTTGTAATATTTCTAAAGAGTTTCTATCATTTAATAACTTTACACAAGATCCAATTTTTTCTTTTAAGTTACTTACTTGCTTTGAAGGCTGCTCTTTGTTGGCCTGAAAAAAACGTGGAGGCATTTCATACACTGGTATCTCATCTACTGGCTTTTTTCCTGAAGTACACATAATGTTTTCCTTCGAAATATCCTACCTAGCCTCCTTAAATATCTCCTTTTATTTGCACGCATTAAAATTTTGTTCAGGCACTGTATTCTTCCTAACCCACTGGTACTGATCCTGATATTTCTTTGCTACATATTTTCCTATCTTGGATCCTCTAGTAACTATGTTGATATTCTTACCATCCTCTTTTTTGTTTTCTACCACAATCCATTGGATTTTCTGGTTTCTCTCATTCCTCTTGTCCTGTATCTTCTCCAAAAGTGTCGGATAGTATTCTATCTCATGGTGTGCTGCATGAAAATACATACATGTATTAGGTTGTTTTGGACAGTCTCGGGCATAGTGTCCATGTTTCTGACAGTTATGGCACACTACTGGTCCTCAACCTCCTCCAAATCCTCTTCCTCTATGGCCTCCTCCTCTGAAACCTCCTCTTTTTCCTTGATTATCTCCGCTCGATGTATTACACTACAGTCCTTGATTGTACTACGACTGCACATTATTTTATTATGGTGGCGCTATGCACTTCTGTGTGAGATTATACTATTGTTTCCCTTGAAATCACTATGCATTATACTATGGTTGTGGCTGAAACTGTTGCGTGATACTATACTGTGGCTGCTGCATGTTGTTATACTAGGGATGTTGCATATGTTGTCCTATTATATGTTCATCCTACACCCTATATATATCTGAAATCCACTCTTTCATCATCTCCAAAGTTATGTAGTTCTTGTCTTCATGTCCAACCGACTTGCAAAAATTACAAAATGTACTCTTTGATACTGTCTGATACTTCTACATCAGGGGGAAATGATAGGGATCATGCCCACGTGTTTTACAAATCTCGCACCATGGTCCTCTTGAAGCTAAAGGGTTTGGCATACCCACTCCAATATATTGCACAAATAATGGGCACTCATTCTTATGATGGACTTCTATCTTGCACATTGTACACCATAAATATTCTCTTTTCTCTTTTCCTTTATTCTGATTCAGCTGGGATGTTAAGTTGTTTATATTTTATCTCATCTCTTCCACAACTAGATCTATATGCTTTTACTCATTTTCCTCTAAATGTAAGGCTTCTTGCAGAGCCTCGCCTTGGCTCTAAAATTCTGTTGTCTCAAAGGATACTTCAAGTGTGTCAATAAAGAATTAACAAACACATGTTTATGTTGCATATCAGTAATAGGGTACTTTAACTTACCTTTTATCCTCTTGAAATATTGGTCCAACTACTAGGAAATTTCTCCTAGTTTATGCTTAATCTCTATCATCTCGTTCATAAACTGATCCTTCGAGCTTGGCTTCTGAAATTCATTGATCAAATTCCTTTTTACTTATGCGGCAATTTTGGGTGCTTATCTCAGGTTATTTACTACGAGACCCATGTACTAGTCTAATGCTCAGTCTATGAATGTAATTTCTAACTGCGCAACCTTAATATCTTCGTCTGTGATCTGCTTGGTTGCCCAAATATTTTCACAAATAAAAATATGCTTCTTTGGGTCCTCTGACCCTTCTCCATGGAACTCAAATAACCTAATAGTGGGATATTGACCTACCACTGGGAATTTTGATGTACTACACCTCTGCGCAGTGTAGAAACTTAACTGTTGCTTGCTGAATTAATTCTACTTGACTTGAAACCTCATCCAAAAATTCTTCTACCACTAATCACTTGCTGGTTAACTAGTTTTTCTTCTTCAAATGTCTTATTTTCACATGGGGTTGTGGGTTCCACACTAATTCGGATCTGGAATAGAGATCCTTCTTCTGTGTTGGAGCCCTGACCTCTAGTTTTCCTCTCATATGTGGTGTACAAGATATCCTCAATCTACCTTGTGGCACAAATATCTTCTACCACTTCTTTATCATTGTCCAATCCCTCTCGCTCAGATACTTCCCTCTTCTTGCTATTCATCTTATACTGGTAGGGTTGTCTGTTGCACGTCACACCTGCTTTCCTTATGATTTCCTTGGTCTATTCACCATCCATCATGATGGGATCCATTTCTTCCTTCTTCTTTCTACTCTCCAGATCCTTCTACATATCTCAAAACTTCCTTAGTGCTTCTCCCAACTCCCCCATGCATGCAGAGTGGTCTAGTTTTCTAATTCCATGGTCATCATGCCTTTATCATACAATAAGATATTTATCGACATGTAAAGAGACATAATGTACCTTACTCTGGGTCCCTTCAAGAAATCCTGCTCTACAACAATATATGACTTTGTTGTGTCTACTGCAAATTCAGTAATAAACCCCACAATAATACAATCTAACCAAAAATACATTGCACACTTGAATTTATTATTAACCCTTTCCAGTCATGCGATGTTCTCATGAGTCAATTCTACTGGCCTAATCCTATTAGTTGGATTAGTATCCTTCAACCTCAATAACCATTCCTGTAATAACTCTGGAAAGTAACAAAAATATGCTTCATGCAAATCAGTAAACACATACCTTTGCATGTACTGGCATAGTGTATATCTGGAACCCTTATAATCTTTTAGCACGAACTCTAACCGCTTTGTCTCCAACCATATTTCAATAAATTTCTTCATAGGATTCCATGGCATGAACATCTCTTTTTATCACTGCATCTTCTTCACCAAAACCCCTTCCAGGATATCCTTCTGAGTTCCAGCCGGCAACGAAACCATTTGTTGGATGTATGGGCTGACCTAGGTTCTACCTTAGTTCTCCAAGAAAACCCTTTTCACCATCAACCCTTCTAGTAAACCAGAAGGCTACACCATGCACAGAGTGCACAACGAAGTCTCACCCAAGATGGCTTATGGGTGACTACAGGACGTAGGTGTCTGCAGTCATGGAAGGGGTTGGGGATGTTATTTTTACTTCTACTTCTATTTTAACATATATTTTACCATAACATTCATCAGATCTCCTACTTTATCCATTCAATGACATATATTCTACATGATTTTACTAGTGCACGCTGCAAATAAACCCATTCATTCATCTAACCATTCATTTATAATTGTATAAACAACAAAAAACATTCATACACATTGAAACACATGATTTTACCGTGGTTCACCCCCCAGGATACGTTTACAAAGATCTTCTGCTTTATTCATTCTTCTTCAGAAATAACATTGCACGCATTACATTAGGGTTTTAATATTGGTGAGTTGACCAACGTTGCACCAAGATCCACAGCTTGCGGCTTGACCCTCAGTTATGCTTCATGATTCTCCAACACTGATACAAATCAAGCTCCACAAATCTTAGCCAAAATCTAGTGTTGTGACTTAAGACTCAAAAAGTTATTCCAAAAGTAGTTCTTTCGATGAGTTCCTAAGACACTTCTAGCTACCTCATACATCCTTTATTTATACTACAAAATGGGTAAATACCCTTACATTATGACTCAAAAAACCCTAATCCTAAGTGGACTCAAATTTCCCAGTTTCCAACTGCCTTCTGTGCATTTGGTCTTCATCCTTGCTTTGACTCTGTGATGATCTTCCTTCTTCCTCGACGTGATGCTTCCTTTTCCCTTCTGTCACATTGGTCATCCTTCTTTCTCAGCACACACTACTTCCTTTAGTCCATTCTACCTCGCTTATTGCACTTAACTCCCAAAATTTTATTCTCCAACAGTTAGTGAAGGAACTAAAGATAGTAGTAAAAGTAGTCAGAGTAGTGGAAGTAGTAGGTCAAGTCAGAATCAATTAGTGTTATCAGGAAATAATACTGTGCTGAACACGATGGTATGGGTAGATCCTAATTTAAGAATTCTTATCTTCCATGGAGCGGGGACAAGGGATCCATAAAAACATTTGTTCATTTGTGAAACAATATAGATTATGAAGAACGTCCAATATTATGATGCAAAGATTGCACAATTGGAAACGACAATCATAAATTGCGTACTATTATGGTAAATTAAATATTATACTACGACACCTATGGGATAGACTATAACATTGGTAGAGTTAAGATGAGATCTATTAAAAGAGTTCTAGAAACCTAAGTCTGAGTCGTAGTGCATTACAGAGCTGAAGGAGATCAAGAATATAGTGAATGAATCAATGTGGGTCTACGATCAAAGATTTAAGACACTAAAGGATCGATTGACATTCCAAATTCCAGATGAACAAGATAGAGAGTGGTTTATTACAGGATTATTGTTGTATATACACTGCCCTTTGACGTATTAGAATATTGTGTCGCATTCAGAAGCCCTAGAAATTTCTATGAAATTAGAAGAATCCATGGTAGGATAAAATGGAACAAGGATGGCTAAAGTTCAGTCGCAACTAGCAGCACTGACTATTCAATTGTAGGAACTTGAAAAAGGAAAAGAAAAACATGAGGTCTAGTGTCACATGTAGAACAAAAGGTCATCATAAGAATGAATGCCCAAATTTTTAGCAATATTTGAATATAAGATATTTGAATCCACTAGGGGTATGTTGCAAGATTTGAAAAATGATGAGTCACCACCCCACTGCTTTCCCATTAATGCAGAAGTACCAGAGTACTACAAGAAACCTATTTTGTAACTTTTGAAATTTTTTCAGACATGAAGAGAAGGATTGTTGCACATTTGATTTGATGAGAGAGCGCATTGCATATGGATATAGAGTCAAGGGAGAAGAATCCGAAGGAGGAGCTCCATAGTATAATACTCCAAGAGGCTATAATCAAGCAGGAAGAGGAGGGTTCAAAGGCTGCGGAAGAGGAGGATTTGAAAGAGGAAGAGGAACAATTATATGTTATAACTATAATCAGCCTGGATGTTTGGCGTGAGACTATCCAAATCCCTGAATGACATGTACATATTGCAAACAACTATACCATGCAATGGAGGATTTCCCACAGCTGATCGCAAAGTGGCAAGAAAATAGGAACCCTAATGTATAGATGATAGCAATAGAGGCACACGATGAACAAGCCAAGATAGTAGTAGTTACGCATGGAGGAACTAGAACTGGAGTTGATGCAACAGATCAAGGAAATAGGATCCACCAATGGGTCAGGAAAGCAGTAGAGCCTCAATCATTTTTTAACCCTAGAAATGAGAAAGAGACGTATACACAAGAAAGGAAGTAAGTGATAGGAGAAAAATGGATAGCACCGACTTCGATAATTCCACCTTTGTATGACAGGTTGTTGGTGTATGATATGACACTAATCTATGACCATTCAGAAAGGCAATTTGACAAGGTAATCACTTTGAATAGTTTTCTAAAAAGTTTTTTAGAGCTAATGAAAGACGAGTCTTCTTTGAGTATGCTGCATGGAATGATCGAACATTGTGTCCAAGAGAAACATATACATGTCACACACCGGGCAGTTAACCAGGTGCGCTGAAAGAAGATAATGAATAAGGAGTTTTGACTCAATGCACAGAAAAGAAACTGCGACAAGGACAATATTTAAGCATATAGGGGCTTCCACAATGCAACATATGCTTAAATAATAAGAGTGAGGAGAGCTCTAACTCGATAGTTCATAAGGCACAATACATGCTAAGGTTTTGCAAATGGGGTAGTAAGCTAAGTGGGCTTGATTGTGGGGAAAAATCCACAGTTAAGCAGGCTTGATCCATATGCATCCTGGGATGGGTGACCGCCTGAGAAGTCCTGGTTACCAGGTGCAAGCCCTGTAAGTGATGATTGATGCTATTTGATTCATTTCACTGGTTTCAATCCCATTTATTCACCCCTGTGAGCATCACCCAATGCAATGAGTGCTAAGTGGACTATTCAAATCATGACAATTATTGGTCAGTTGTGACTAATACTCATGGATATGGGTCATAGATTAATGACTTACACTACACAGTTAATCCCGAAAAGGACAATATTATTTTGGATGTAGACTCCGATGTGAATGTCATCCCAAAGAAAACTTGGGAAATGATGGGTAAGCCGAAGTTGATCTAGTTTCCCATTAAGTTGAAGTTAGCAAAACATCATAAGATTGTTCCAAATGGAAGGTTGACATGGGTAAGTGTTAGTCTTGATGTAGTGCGCAGCTTGGCTGATTTCGAAGTGATCGAGATAGTAGATGGAAGCACCCCTTACCCAACACTACTTGGATGTGATTGGGACTTTGACAACTAGAGTATGATTTATCTAAAGAAGATATAAATGATATTTGAAGTAGAAGACTTGAAGGTTACTATGCCATTAGATCCTACTGAAGGAATAAGATATGTAGAAATAGTAAAAGAAAAAGAGCTCGACAACCTGTATATTATGACCATGCAGATGGACGATTATGTGAATCCTACATCCAATGGTGTACTTATTTGGAGAAGCATTATTTCATTCATGTCAAATTCAAAATAATCTTTGGAGAATTGGCAACAAATATTGCATGAAGTGTCTACAAGGAAATGTGCTCAGATTACCCGCGTGTTGTGATGGATTGGAACTGAGGTATGTGATCCTCCAAGGTATGATGGACTAATTGATGTAGCTTATTTAATAAGAGAATTTGAATTGAAAATATCATATTAGAAGAGATTATTTTCTTTAGATGTCACGCTGAAAGCGACCCTGACAAGATGGTGGGTTGCACATAAGGATGGAATAAAAGGTTGGTAGCAATGCAGAAGGCTATTACAGGTCAGGTTCAGGACAAAGAATGAAGATACTATGCATAAGTACACAAGATTGAGTTTTTTGATGGAGCAAGTTCCATAGTGTATTGCAACATGGAGTAAAGTACCTAATCAAGAATGGACACACTTGTTTGTACATACCTTGGATACAACACTGAAGAATTGATACTTAGAACTGGAAGTGCATAGAGAAACTGCAGATTGGGAAGAATTGACTCAAAAGTTTAAGGTAACTTTTAGTTTTGAAGATGATGCTCCTTTAATTGAATAAGCTTTGTAGGTAATCAAGAAAAATATTTTTTCAACAGAAGACTCGATAGAACTAGTACCTGTATGTAGCGCACATAGATCTTCTGCGACAATTGAAGAAGTTTTGCGTTGTTATAATATTTTTTAAGAAGACTAAGAGGAGGACAAAAATACAAAAAATGTAAAAATACCATAAACTGAAGGATAGCATGCAATAGAAGGACCATAGCTTGAATCGTTTGTATATCTAAAGACATTAAGAACAAAAAAATTAAATATCGGTATAGAAGACAAGCCCAAATTTGCAAACATAAGAGACGATTGGAATGAAAAAACTGTTGAAAAGATAGCAGATTTACTGTGCAAGTACCATGATCTGTTTCTGACTACTTTTCCAGAGATGAAATATATTATTGGGGAGTTAGGAGAGATGAAGAACCCCTTGAAGCCAAATTCTAAGCCAGTGAAGCATATGCCATATAGAATAAACCCGGTGTATAAGTAAAAGGTGAAAGTGGAGATAGACAGGATGTTGGAAGATGGAATTATTGAACCTGTCACAGAATGAGAGTGGATTAGTCCAATCATAGTTTAGGATAAGAATACAATAGGGATCAAAATTTGTGTAGATCTAAGGGAATTAAATGATGCTTTCTTACATGATCCATTTCCTACACCGTTTACAAATGAAGTGTTGGAGAATGTAGGAGGGAAAGATTTTCAGGTTATTATCGGATCAAGATTGTGCAGGAATATAGGTATAAGAATATATTTGCAATATAATGGGGATGTTACCAATACAAAATGATGCCTTTTGGATTGAAGAATGCACCAATCCTATTCTATAGAGTGGTTGTAGCAACATTTAAGGAGTTTACCCATAGTTCTTAGAAGTATACTTAGATGACTAGATGATGTTTATATTGTTGAAATATCATATTGAGATTTTGTGTTTGATGTTGTATAGGTGTAGGAAGTTTCATATATCCTTGAATTTAAAGAAGTGCATTTTCTATGCATCGTTTGTTATCTTACTGGGCCATGTAATTTCTAAGAAAGGATTGTTGGTAGATCCTATGAAGATCATTGTTATTGTTGACTTACCACTGCCTACTTCAATGCGATAGTTACATGCAATGTTGGGTCATACATGGTACTACAAGAAGTTCATTAGAGGATATGTGTAGATTACAACCTCGATGGAAACATTTCTAAAGAAGGAGAACAAGTTTTCATGGAATGAGGAATGTCAGGAAGGCTTAGATGCTTTGAAGCATAAATTAGTTACCGTGCCAATTTTGATATTTCCATATTGGAAGAAGGAGTTTCATGTTCATGTGGATGTGTCATCTGTAGGTTTAGCTGTAGTGTTAGCTTATCTGGGAGAAGGAGATATAGATCATCCCATTCCATTTGCGATTAGTGAGTTATCAACTACAAAAAAAAACTATACCACTACAGAACGTGAAGGATTAGCAATGGTGTATGCATTGTATAAGTTTAGACATTACTTATTGGGTTCACACTTTAAGATGTACATAGACCATTTTGCACTAACATATTTGGTCAATAAGCCAGTGTTGGGGGGGAGAATATGTATATGGCTATTATTGTTTCAAGAATATGACTTTGAAGTAATTGTGAAACCAAGGAAATTTAATTCAGGACCTAATCACTTATTGTGCATACTATCAGGAGAAGATTTAGGTAATTTGGATGACAACTTACTAGAAGTGCACTTATTTATAGTACAAATGGTTTATCACTATAGGAGTAACCCCACCCGAGTTTACAGTTTCACAAAACAAGTAGTTAGTAGTGAAGGTAGTAGACTATTAACTTATAGCAGGAAATTTGTACAAGTTAGGCACAGATGGTATTCTGCGATGATGTGTATTAGAACATGAAAGACATATGATATTGTTTGAGGAACATGAAGGGGTCGGAGGAGGATACTACACAAGAAAAGAAACAACTCATAATATTTTTCATGTAGGATTGTAGTGGGATACCCTTCATAAGGACGCCAAGGAATTTTGTAAGACTTGTGATGGTTTCCAAAGAATTGGGAAGCCTTCAAGGAGATATGAGATGTCGTTAATACCGCATGTGATATTACAACATTTTGATAAGTGGGTCATTGATTTTATTGGATCGATTAATCCACCAAAAAAGAGGTCAAGAGAAAGATACATGTTGGCATAGGGGCAGATCGAGGGTTCAACGCTCAAGAGTGCACTAACAAAACCCTAACTACTGGCCCTTTCAGTAACACCTACGAAGTAGATGAAGTCTCACCCGAGCTAGAGGCAGGGGTGGTTGCAGGACTCAGATGTTTGCAACCTTAGTTGGGACACTGATATGTGATTATATATTTTACAGGGCACTTAGCATAGATCCTTCATCAATATTTAACCCGTCTGGTACTTCGCAGATAGAACAGAGCATCGCAGTGAATACTTATACAAAAGATGATTCAATACTTAGCCACATAAATATAGGTTAGATTCAATAGATCAAGCACTAAGCATCTTATATATTAGATATAACATTCATTCATATATCATCAACACAGAGCATAACTAGATCTACTTAATCACATCAAGCACTTAGCCAAGAAAGTGACAAACACATTAGATCAGAGCACAAAGCACTATACACACAGTTACCATGGTTCACCCCCACCCTAGGGCTACATCCACAAAGTCTTCTTTATATTATCTTGGTCAAGCAATTACAACACAGAGCTTCAATGACCCTTACTTCGCACAGGACATAAGATATGCACAACTCACTAGATCCTTCTTCCTTGCTCTTCAGCACAAGACTACAACAAATTGCACTTATCTTTCTTATCTCATGCACAGAGCACTCTAAGATACATCCGATCACACAGATCTAGTTAGTAGCACTAAGATTCAGTTATACATCACATAGATGTACTACATTACTATCATTCTCCTCTATTTACATTGCCTATTTATATATTACAAAATGGGCCTAAGCATGGGTAAACCCATGGGCCGACATCCCTTTCCTATTACATCAACCCAAAACCCTAAAATGGATCCAAAAATAGGTCCTGCTTACTTAATTTCGGCTTCGCATTGCGCTCCTGCCTTGGCAAGTTGTCGTAGTCCCAAAAGTGGTCAAATATGATGAAGTATTATTCAAAACTTAGTCAAGGGCCAACATGCCCCCAACACTCACTTGTGACTCGTCCCGAGTCACTCAGGTCTGACCAATTTCACTTCGAATGCCTTGAGCTTGGCTCAAGATGCTTCGACCTGCTACAATGCAACAACCTCTTGTTCAGTAAATTCCTGGATTACTGTGTCATTGAGCGGTCCTTCCAGGCACTGTTCTATAGTGATGACACCCTATTCGAGTTCAACTCCTTGGCTTTCAAGTTAGATGAAAATTTGGCATGCCTTCTCTTAGAGTGGTTGCAGTCGTTGAGAGACTTCCATTACTTTACTTTGCAGTGTGTGTACTTGTTGTTGGGATGTGTGTTGTTCTGCGAACCTCTTCATTATTTCGACTTGGGTCATGGACTTCAGTTGCGTTTGTAGCACATCTGCATGCTACTTTGCTTCTTGGAGTTGTGCCTCCAATGTCTACAATTGTGGATTCTCTACGAGGGTTTCATAAGTTTGGGTGCTTCTAGTGCTTAGCTGCCTACATTCTGAAGCCAAGTTTTTTAATCGGTCGACTACGCTTCGAGCAGTGGCCTCTCTTATATCTCTTATCTCTTGGGGTTTCTCATGCACGGTGTGGATCTCTAGATATGTGATGCACTGTTGAAGTTTCTGGATTACTTCTTCCAGTTGGGTCACCTGCTATGGGAGACGATCTTCCATATTCACTTCTATGATCATCACAAAGTGTAGTGCTTTGTGAACTCTTTCCTGTACTTCAAGTTGCTCTGCTAGCAACTGGTCCTTACTCTGCTGTAATTGTGCCTTTTCCTCCTCCCACTTCTCTTGTAAGGCAAGCTTCTCTTGTTCTACCTTCCTCTGTTGTTCTCCATGTGCACTCTGTTCTTACGCCAAAGCCTGGGTGGCTTGCGTTATGTCTTCTTGAGCTCGTCGAAGGTGAGATTTGAATTTCTTGGTGATCTGGCATAATTAAGTGGGCTCATCATCTGTTCTTGGTATTTCCATTGTTAAGGGCACCATAGAAACTTCTTGGCTGGACCAGAGTGCCTATTGCACTTCTTTGAGTTTGCTAGTGATCTGGCGGAATAGCTCCTCCTGCTTTGCTTCTTGCTTTTCTGTGAGCTCTAGTGAAACATCATTCAGTGCGGCAATTAAGAAGTCAAAATCATCCAGGGTAAGGGTAGTTATAAGCTTGGTTCAGGTGGCCTTAAATTTCTTTCAGGATGAGGGATTTGGTGGGGTAATCTTCCTTTTCTTGGAGGGATCTTCCTTGTCTCTAGGTGGAGTAACCTCGCCTTTGTTTTGCCCAACTTCTGTGCTCCCTAGTTCTTCGTCATCACCTCCCTTCGCAGGTGAGAGAGAAGCAGTCTTCGTGGATGTGTTGTGGATATCTTGAAATTCCACATCCTTCTTAGTCTTGCACGGTCCTGGTGTATCCGACATAGCTTCAGAGCTATCGATGTCAGACATCTCTATGGGATCTGCTACAACAAGGATTTCTACCGACCATTCCTTGGTAATCTCCTCCAAGTCATCTTCTGTCAGCTTGTAATATGACTAGAGTTGTTGTTTGTGCTCATCTGCGCGCGCTGTGATGTAGGTGAAGTGACGATCTGCGCTAAATTTCATCAAAGGTCTAAACCTATGAAGTGTGTTGGGTGTGATGCACAGTGTAGACTGAATGGCATTCTTCAACTGAGTGTAGTAAGCATGGAAGACAACATTGGACTGCCATTGTTTGTTCATGTCGCTGGAGTACCACAACATACAAAACTTCGTGGCCAATGGTTCAAAGGGTTCGATCTCTGGAAAAGTGGCTCCCTCGGGCAGTTCCCAAGTGATGAAAGTGATGAGTATGAGAAAACAACTAAAGTGGAACTCATACCTTTGGTCCTATGCTTGTCTATAGTCAAGCTCTAGCTAATTTATAAGGTATTTTTTCTAGTTCATTTGTAGTCCCTCCGTGCACTTCCCTGCGAGGTCAATTACAAATCCGATCACCTGTGTAGGTCTATTTTTTTAGACTAAATTTTCTGCGATCAGCTGGCAACCAAAGCGCACTGTTGCATTCTCAATGGAGGATACCTTGTAACCTCGTGTTCCTTTCTCCAGATCGCCATATGTGTCTTTTATTTGTTGAGCGAGAGCATGATCTGTGGTCTTTGTAGGGTAAAATTCCTATGGGTCAGGGCCCTGCATGCTTAGCCCAGTGATCTGATTGATCAGAATCAGATCCACAGTGATGTGGTGATCCAACCATAGGTATCCTCCATGGTAGCAGGACAACAACAGTCTAACACACACATTTACTTCCTGATGCCTCCCGAAATGTGGAATCTTCATTACGTTGAGGAGGATTGACTGCACAAGGTTATGGGTCCATTGTTGCGGTACAATATTGGGGTTCTTTCCTTTTGTAATATTCAAGTACTTGTGCGGGGCTAGAATACTATAAACCTTGTGATCTCCAAGGTTAAAATCACTAAATTTCAACACGATGAGCTTCTCTTGGTTAGCATGAATTGCGCGCACCCCTTTCGGGAGGTATGCAATGACTACAACATAGTCAAAGTCTCTGGGTACAATGTCTCGATTCACTGTTCCACTTAGTGGTGGGATATATTTAGGCAAGATTCTTGGGATAATATTCATAGTGGCGAAGTCATTTCCAAGCTTAGATCATCTTTCAGAAGGCGGTCGGGATGGTCCTGCTCGGGCAGTGGAGGGGGAAGCTAGCAGTGCGCCTGAGGACGATGCCTGTACACCTGTAGACATTCCACGTTCTGACATGAATCTCTCAGTCATTAAATCAATTAGAACTTCTTCAACAATTTTCTCAGCAGTGTTGAGCTTGTACGACATACAAACTTGGGTCAGCTGGCTCGGGTGCAAAAGGGATTCAGAGACTATAGTGAGTAGTAAGGCAATGATCTCAGGGTAAGTAAATCTTAGGGTTCGCGCTCAAAATTCTCAGTTAGCAAAAATTATTCTTGGTGCATGGCGTGATGGGTTAAGTAGGCAATCTCAACATCGGTTTTCTTGCAACAGACATGGGGCCTTCATTAACTTTGTTCTATCCATTCTGGTGCTATCCAACGGTCTAGTGGTAACCCATAACTGCTTTTCGATCCGTTCGGAGCAGCGATCGAATGGGTATATCGGTTCCAACGACTATATTACTTCATCAAGGTGAAGTACTCTATGTTGTTGTTCTGATATCTAGACGAAGCTTCAATTCTGCAATTCTTCTTGCCGCAAAGTGTCCTCTAGAACCTCTTGTAACCTTACAGTATTATCCCTTTTCTTTCTTAACTTCCTAGCCTTCTTCCCAGTGAGCTTCGTCTCAGTAATTCTTTTACCATTCTGATGTTTATCTTTTGTGGTCTTAGTTACTTTGTGTTGTTGAAAGTCTTTCCTAGGTTTCTTTGATAATACTTCTTCTATATCAAAAATAGGTAACTCGATCTTCTGCGGATCCTCAAGTGTTTTCATAGCTTCGACATCAGAGTTGCTAATATTAAATATCTGGGATCTTCTCTTCCATTCTTCAATCAAGTGTGCGATCCTTCTGGTCATAAAGTCTTTTAACTCTTGCTTCTTCTATTCCAAAACTTTTTCTTCCTCTTTTCATCTGGCTTGTTCTCTATCAATCCAAGGTTTTCATATGAGCATGGTAAACGAGGCGCTGTCTTCAACAAATTTAATGATCTCAAAGTATTCCTCTGTCGAAGTTCCATTGACAGTCATAGGTATCTGGGCGAGCCTTCCACATAGGTTTACTAGCTTTCCCTTGAAGAAACTTGTTCCTCCTAGGGAAGGGATCATGGCATGGCTTCCTATAGCTTCCCAAGTTCTTTCTGGCATAATGTTCACTTGTGTTTCTTCATCAAGAGTACAGTCAATGTCAAAGTCCCCTATTCTTGCTTCAATTTGCTCCTTTTCTTTGAAGATCTCTGATAGCCTAACATGTCAGTGGTCATTCAAGGTATCTTTCATCTGTAGCAATATATTTTCTGATTCGTTCTATGTTTCTTCTATAATCTTGGTCTCTTGATCTCCTTCAGGGATTGCTTTCTCTATATTCATCTTCTCAAGCCTAGTAATCATTCTAGGGAAACCCAATACTTCATGGTCCATAGCCTTACAACAGAGGCAAGTAGGTCTTCTCCCAGCCCAATACTTCATGGTTCATAGCCTTACAATAGAGGCAACTAGGTCTTCTCCCAGGGCATTCCTTAACAAGATGTCCCGGTCTTCTGTAACTATAACAGAGGGTTAATCCTCTCTTTCATTTAGATGTTCCTCAACTCCTTCTGTACTGCACACCAGGACCATGGTGGCTAGCATGAAAAAAACTCTTTCTAGGATCCTGCATCCACTTGTTAGTCTAGACATTCTTTTTATGCATAGGTATAACATATCTATCACTATACTTATCAGATCTATTCGTATCAAACTTTCTTTCATCTATTAATGACCTAGTTTTGAAGCTAGGACATAATCTATCAAACATACCTAGATCCATGCTTTAGAAACAAAAAATTTTCACTTATCTTACTTCTACAGAGCACAAAGATTTCAAATCTAAAAACTTTTGACTATTCTTACCGTTATCAGAGCACAAATCTTACAAATATTACCTCTTTTCTGCAGATCTGACCTTTTTCCTTCAGAAATTTCCACTTTTAATTTTCTTAAAGCATAGAGCGTTTATATATCACTTCTTTTCTTTGGTATCAATCTCTTTCTTGTAGATCTGACCTTTTCCCTTAAAATCTAACCTCTTTTTTCGCAGATCTGACCTTTTCCCTTAAGATCTGAGCTCTTTTTCTGCAGATCTGACCTTTTCCCTTCATATCTAACCTCTTTTTCTCGGTACAAATCTTTGTAGGTCAAGTAGAATACTGTGTACTAGGGAAAAATATCTATGCACAGAGCTTAGTTCAGACAAATATTTTTCTTCTTTTGTTCCCAACAATCACAGTTCCTGTCTCGGTAACGAAACCATTTGTTGGCATAGGGGAAAACCTAGGGCTCAACTCTCAAGAGCACACCAACAAAACCCTAACTATTGGCCCTTTCGAAAACACCTATGAAGCAGATGAAGTCTCACCTGAGGTAGAGGCAGGTGTGGTTGCAGGACTCAGATGTTTGCAACCTTAGCTGGGACACTGATATGTGATTATATCTTTTACAAGGCACTTAGCATAGATCCTTCATCAATATTTAACCCGTCTGGTACTTCGTAGATAGCACAAAGCATCGCAGTGAATACTTATATGAAAGATGATTCAATACTTAGCCACATAAATATAGGTTAGATTCAACAGATCAAGAACTAAGCATCTTATACATTAGATCTAACGTTCATTCATATATCATCAGCACATAGCATAACTAGATCTACTTAATCACATCAAGCACTTAGCCAAGAAAGAGACAAACACATTAGATCGGAGCACAAATCACTATACACACAGTTACCGTGGTTCACCCCCACCCTGGGGCTACGTCCACAAAGTCTTCTTTATATTATCTTGGTCAAGCAGTTACAACACAGAGCTTCAATGACCCTTATTTCACATAGGACAAAAGATCTGTGCAGCTCACTAGATCCTTCTTCCTCGCTCTTCAACACAAGAATACAAAAACTTTCACTTAGCTTTCCGATCTCATGCACAAAGCAATCTAAGATACATCCGATCACACAGATCCAGTTACTAGCACTAAGATTTCAGTTATACATCACATAGATGTACTACATTACTACCATTCTCCTCTATTTACATTGCCTATTTATATATTACAAAATGGGCCTAAGCGTGGGTAAACCCACGGGTCGCCATCCCTTTCCCGTTACATCAACCCAAAACCCTAAAATGGACCCAAAAATAGGTCTTTCTTCCTTAATTTTTGCTTTGCGTTGCGCTCCTTCCTTGGCAAGCTGTGGAAGTCCCAAAAGTGGTCAAATATGACCAAGTATTCTTCAAAAATTGGTCAAGGGCCAACAATACATCATTACTATGAAAAATTACTTGATCAAATAGGTTGAAGCAAAACTATTCAGATATCGCAACACAGAGACAACTGCATGGTTTTTGTTTGAAAATGTGGTGAAAATATTTGGATGTCCGAGAATTATTATGAGTGACCATGGAAATCATTTTTTGAATAAGACAATTGTACCTTTGACAAAGGAGTTTTAGATTCATAATCAAAAGAGGACATCGTATCATCCTCAGAAAAATGGAACAGTGGAAGCATTCAATAAGATACTAGAACATGCAATGATGAATGCGTGTAATGTAATTTGAGATGACTAGGACTTGATGAGTCTAGTAGTGCTATGGGCATATAGTACTACAAGTAAGAAGTTTATAGGACAAACCCCATTCAAAGTAGTGTATGTCCAAAAAGTTGTTATGCCTATGGAATTCATAGTACTGGGCCTACCCATTGTTGTGCTGACATAGCTTACGTATTAGATTGTCATAGATAATAGAGATAGAAGAGGACTGGGTTTTCACAAGTTTTTATTATCAAGTTCAAAAATCACACGATAAATCATGACATGATAGGAACATTAAAAATATGAAGTTTCAGACAGGAGACTCAATTTTTCTTTATGACAACAAGTTTTAGTAGCACCCTGGAAAGTTTCAGATGCATTGGTTAGGTCCATATGTGATCAGGTTTGTGACAGATGCAGGTGTTGTTCAGTCGGAGAAATTGAATGGAGAAGTTGTGGAAGGACTGATTAATGGTAGTCAACTGAAATTGTATAGGTAAAACTGCGCTTCCGCGCACTAGTATAAGCGCGTAGTATGTGTACCATAATACTTATATCATAGTGTATTATAGACGGAAAAAGAAAAGAAGAAAATCAATAAAATAATTTTAAGGTTGAAGTGATGCATAAGGTTAAATGAGTAAGGAAATAAAGGAAATAAATGCTGCAGAGATGTAGAAAGAGGAAGGAACTATGTGTAGGAAGGAGGATTAAAGTGCAATAGAGATATGCACAGAGGGAGGGAAAAACATTAAAAATATTACATGATGGGACAATAATTAAGGAACGATCATAACGATGAAATAGTGGAGATGCATAGTCATAAATGTAAAGCGACGATGAGACTGTGATGGACTAGAAATATCCGGAACATGATCCATAGAATAAAATGAATTTATTGCAGAGTACGAAAATAATTGAATGTGAGTACAAGTTGGATTAGGCTACAATTTTGGGGCGTGAAAAGGGAAAGTATAACTAACGATAAGTTATAAAATAAATTGAGGGGTTGAAGGAAAAAAGTTTTTGTCATTTGAGAGAAGTGAGAGAAGAGAGCCAAGTGAACACACACAAAGCTGAAGCAGTTAAGTGTCGAGGGAAGTGTTTTGTAGAGATTTATGGTGCCACCCAAGGTAGTAGTGACATCAGCATCAGGAATGAAGAACCTACAAACTAAGACACTAGTAGCACCTATACAATAAAGAACCCCATGAGAATCTGAGTCAGAGCTGATTTCGACCAACTTTCCGAAGGAGTATTGTTGACCAAATTTGGTCATCTACATTTTCCCACTCTTGGAATAATAAAATAATTTGATATCAAAAGAAGAAAATTTTTGAACAATTATAAGTTCATGGTGTAGCCCTTGATCCTAGTTTCTCCATGCATTTTTTGGATAAAAAATCCAAGTTCGTATGCTCAAGATATCCATGTTTAAGTTTAAGTGAAAAATGACACTTTTTCCATGAGGAATAAAACTAATTTCTTCGAAAATCTAAATTTTTCAGGACCAAGACCCTTTTTTTCTTCTTAATTCTCGAGCCCAAGTCCCATATTTTCTTTATTTTTCTTGGGCCCAAGACCCTTGGTTTCTTCTTTAATTTTCTGGTTCAAAACCAAAAAACTCTTCTATTCACAGGTACCCACCATACTCTCCAACACTTAGAATTTTCTCATATCTTCCATATTTTATTACTCTCTTCTACCACTCTATACTCTCATAATCCCATACTTAGAAATTTTCTAAATCCCTTACCTCCCCCCTCTTTATACTTAATTTTTTTTTTTAAAGTTGTTGGACTCGCGGACACCCACTCTCCTTGACCCCCTCACACTCCCTCACCCGACAACCTGTTTCCTACAAACTACCCTCCTTATGTCACCATACATCACTCTTATCCATCCTCTACCTACATTTCCCAATCCCTACCTCCTTTACCATCATTTATCCCCCAAAATCCCTAACCCACTCCCTATACTTGCCCTCCCCCTCACACAACTTTCCCTTAACATTTTATCCTAAGTTTTATTTTAAACCATTGTTTAAACCACAAACCAATTAAATTGCACCATATACCAACAAATCATTCCATGACACATGGAAACCAATGAACACAAGACATGTGGCAGCTTTGGAATGGTTCCACATGGCAGTTAATGGCTAATGACATGTGGCAATTTATGAGAGATGACACATGGAAACTTACTAGTGGCGACACATGGCATGTTTTTATTGGTTACACATGGAGACTACTAGCCTATCATGGGATGACACATGAAAATATGTGAATGTATGATTCATAATTGACTAGGCATGAGATGGAGGCTGATTGGTTGTCTAAAACATTATTATTTAATTGATTTTCTAAGGGGAGGTCAAACCCTCCTAATCTCCATAGTCTTATTTCTTCACATTTCTTACTAAGTGTGTATTACACTTAGTCTTTTATATATTTTAAGAATTCAAGTATCCCATGCACGTGGAACAATATTTATGAAGAGAAGGTCGAAATTACTAAAGGAATAACAAAATTTAATCAAAGGTCCACATTTTCCCAAGACATCACATCGACAGTGGCTGAGTCACGAACTTCTAAAGACTATAACGTGAGCTCCGAGTGACAGAATCATGCAAAGTTTATACCATTGGAAAGGCATTTAAATGATGAATATGTTGGTATAGGTTAAAAGGTATAAAATTGGCTAAATTTGTCCCACAAAATTGAAATATCATTCAACATCAGTTTTAATGGGTCTGTGTGACAACTCAATGTCATGAGCTCATATCTTGAGATCCGGGTGACCCAATTGGAAAAAAATTATATTGTTGGAAATAAGATGATGAATATAAAATATGAATTGATTTACATGACTAAAATGTTTATTATCACTTCTAGAAATTTAAAACACAATCCTCCTCTTTTAAAGGGCAATTAATTAAATTTTAAAAATAAAAGTTTAATTAAAACAATTTTTTAAAAAATGAAAAGGGACCCATTTGAAAAATGTGAATATTAATGATGTAAGTTCATTAATGAGGATTTAATAAATCATTAATTAAAGAGAATATTTCAATAATAAAAGTTTACGTGAAACTCAAGAAAGGGAAAAACCCGAACTACTCAAGTAGTTAGAAAAATTGATTTTTAAAGAGAAGAAGTGCTTCATCAAGGGTTGCATAATCAGAATTATCAAAGGGGCAAGGGAAGAAAAATAATAAGAAGAAGAAGGTACAACCATGAATATACAACCAAGATTCTTATCAACGAATCAAAATCTCCATCTTCTCCACACTTTCTCTTCTTCTACACCATTTCTCATAGCTTTATGCTTGAATCTCTGAATTGGGAACAAGACTGAGTTATTGAGTGTTCTTGTATTTTTAAAAAGA
>JZKD02S0797586.1:151496-172313 GCA_000966675.3 Picea glauca
CACCAACTCCCTGTGAGTTTCCAACACCAACTGGATGGAAGCACCAACTTCCAATCATATAGGCACCAACCTGTATAACAGAGAACAAGAGTTCTCCCTTGCACCACCCTGCCACCCTGTTTTCTCTGGCTGCAACTAGATGGACGATACAACTCCCTGTGTTCAAGCACCCACTTGAACCTCTGAGGACAACAGTCCTCCCGAGCACCTCCCAACCTCCCTCAAATATTAATCTTCAAAACTTAAACTCATTACAGTGCAATAAAGTTATTCAATGGCTTACCAGTCTTGTCGCTGTTCTGTTGCACTGCTCTACCATGTCTGCATAAGTGTCTTCTGCACC
Organism: Picea glauca; assembly: GCA_000966675.3. Taxonomy (NCBI): domain Eukaryota; kingdom Viridiplantae; phylum Streptophyta; class Pinopsida; order Pinales; family Pinaceae; genus Picea; species Picea glauca. Next base: position 151,840 of record JZKD02S0797586.1, read on the forward strand.
CACCTTGAACTTTCTGTTCTTCTCCATTTATACTCTCTACACCATGTCCCTTTCATGAAACCTTCCTCTGCTGTGTATTTCTAATCCTGTGCTCTGCCTCCTTGCTCACACTTCAATCTTTCTACACAGCGACCACAACAAATCCAACAGTAATGGAAACAACAACCTCATCTCTTCTCTGCACTATGTACTTATATTTTATGTGCACCTTTTACATGCAATGTGTGCATGTCCTCTGTATGCTCACACCGTGCCCATTTCCTCCACCTCTCGAGTGCTCTGCCTGATACTCATGGTAACTCTTCAGCTTCTCTGGCCCTTTTCCCACGCGTTCAGCATCACTGGGTGTTATGCTGAGATTCCTCAGCCTCTCAGGTAGTTGAGACTCTTCGTCTTCTCTCTAGCTTTCGAACTCATCCTTTCTCTTTCAATTAATAGCTTTTTCTTCCAGAATAGCCAGACATGCACAGTCTGTCTCATTTTCTTTTACACACACCTCACCGACGGTTCCACTTCGACTTTTTTCAGCCGAAACAAGAACACCTGTCTTAGCAACTGAAACACTAACTGATTTGTCATTATCAGTCCACTTCTCTTAAAGGATTCATAACAGAAGCGTTAATGTGTGGGGAAGAACAACAACCCTCCGATCAATACTTGATCCAACGGTTAAGATCTAATCAATATTTCACTCATTGCGATTTCGGCATTTGCGATGTCAAAATTCACAAGTCCTCCGGACTCGCGATTCTCTGATTCCCGATGGCTCCTTTCATACGCTATCCCTCCTGAGCTTATCTCCCGATCAACGTGACCTTCACTCCGTGAACACAACCTTATGTTTCTCTATCGGGGTTTCGACATTTTCAGTGACGAGATGCACACATACTCGGAACTCCCGATTCTCCGATCCTCGATGTGCTCCTTTCCCGAGCTTTAGCCCCTTCCGACTACACAATGGTCCATGTGACCATAAACACATGACCTCGGTCAAACCTCTCATCGGGGTTTCGGCATTTTTGATGTCATCATGCACATGCCTATAGAATTACCGATCCCCGATTCTCCGATGAAGGAAATCAATGGTCGAGATCTCATTCTTATCCAACGGCTGTGATTACATTGTGAAATCGCATATCACGATTTCAGATTTCTTGATGTCAAGAGATTTGGCATTACAAAGTCCCGATCCCCGATACTCTACTGACGTCACACGTGGTTTGACACGTGTTAAATACTGCCACGTGTCACTCTGATTCGTGACTTACATGTGCCTGAAGTGTTGAATCTTCCTGCCACCTGTCATTACCTGGTTGTGCCACGTGTCCCTAGCTGACGTGGACTGTTGTCGTGAGTTGGATCGACGGTCTAGATCACATGTTGATCTGACGGTGCAGATTCAGTCGGGATTTCGCATATCGCGAAATCGGGGTTTTCGTTGCATTGTGTTCTTTGAATATTTAAATCCCGATCCCTAAAACTCCGATGAAGCCTCCTGTCTACAAGTGGATGGTCCCGATGTCTTCTTGATTTAACGGTTGCGATCAAATCGTGAAATCGCATATTGCGATTTCGGGGTTTTCATTGTCGAGTGAATTGGACATTTCAAAGTCCCGATCCTCAAATCTTCGATGAAGACTCCTGGCTGCCACTCGTCCATATGAATGGACGATCCAGATCCCATCGGAATTTCACCTTGGCTTTTCCCGATGATAAACCTTGTGCAGCTCCTGTTCGATCTAACGACTAGGATTCTCTCTCCAATATCTCGATGACTTGTCCGGGATTTCTCCTCTGCACACTAGGGCTTAACCTCCGTGCACTTTCTGTAGATCCTGTGGCTAATGGGTATCTGCTTCCAATCTAATGGCTCAGATCACTTCTTCTACATTCCAACTCCTGCGCTTAACATCTGTGCAGCTTCTTCTGATCCAACAGCTGTCGGGATTTCCGAGTGAGATCTGACGGCTCTTGGTCTATTTCTTGAGCTTCCTGCGCGTATAAGAACGCTATTCCTCCTGAGCTTATTCTCCTCGAATCCTTAAAGGATTACGATGTCTGCTTTCGATCATTCACCTCTCTGAACCTTCCATCTTCACTATTGTACTTAAGCCATCATCACTACTGTACTTGCCATCAATGACAAGTCTATGCTACCTGTAAAACATGCCAACAATCCTTTGTACATTCTCCCTGCACCCATGCCATCTTCATTGCTGTACTTTCCATCAATGACAAGCATATGCTACCTGTTAAACATTTCCAACAGGTCATTGAAGTTCAATGGGTATGTTCCCTATTGAGTTAGGTCCTAGGTCTAGATAGTGATAAATATGTTGTTGAAGTCATGCTTGGTTTTATTTTTATTTTTTTCAAGTTAGATTCTAGCCAGTCAGTCCGAATTAATTTTGATGAATTCCTAGATGACATCATTCACAAACAGCTAGTGAATTTCCACTCTTTGATACATTTCAAATATTATACATATCTATTGAAAATTTTCTTAGCAAGTAACCATGGAGAAATCCCTAAAGCAACATTTGTATCTACTGAATGTAAAATAATAACTTTTCTCATATTCATCAACAAGGTCATGTCAAGAATCTATTCTCTGATTTTTAGCAAGTAACCATGGAGAAATCCTTGAAGCAAATTTTGTATCTACTGAATCACAAATAATCACTTTTTTCATATTCAATAACAAGGTCATGTCAAGAATCTATTCTCTAATTTTTATTGCAAGTTTACCCAGAGTTTTGGAGGACATGAAAATTCACCTGCAACCAAATCTAGAAAACAAAGTAGGAGTATGGGTACTTTTTTTGCATTAAAAAATGATTTGGGTATATGGTTTTCATGAATCTCCGTCCTTGTTACCTGTTTTCCTAACTCCCAAGATTTTTTTCTCTTGAGTTCATCACACAAAGAATCATCTCTGAGACAAATAAATTCATCAAGTTGCATAGAGCCTCTAACATTAAATTCCCCTTTGTTATTGGTCCTTTTGTTGTTAAGTCTAGATCATGTTTATCACAGGTTAAGTAAAAACTCAAAGATTTTGGTTTTTCAAAAATAAAAGGAAGAAAATATGATCCACATCAGATCATATCCAAGAGAAGATGGATGAATAAACATGCACCTTATGAACATGAGTATGTTGAAGTATTGGACAAAGTAGCTAATCTGGAAGTGTTTATTGATGTGGAAGCACCTTTGTAACAAGTAGAAACACAACAAGCTCCTCAAAAGTTAGTGATTAAAATTACCAAAGCCAGTGTGTACAAAAAAAGAAGTATTTCACATACTATGGATGTTAATGTTGTAAAAAATGCTAAGAAGAAGATGAAAATGATTCAACCAAAGCAGATTGTAGATTTGGAAGATGAAGGACCTAGAGATCAAGTGAATTTCAACATTGTGGAAAGTGGTACCAATATTGTAGAAATTGAGGAAAGAATTCAGCTGGGAAGTGAAGGCATCTCAAGAGCCTTTGATAGTCAAAAATATTATTTTGATAAAGCACTTGATACAATCTATCAGTCCAAGGAAGACCTAGAAAAACAATATGCTGAAAAAAGAAATGTGGCTTTGGGTGAAATGAGGGATTTGTTTCCTAAAGTGGAAAAAGTTTCTCAACAAAAATCTTCCTTGTTCGCTGTGTGGGATACTGAAAAGAAAATTTTTAATATTGTAGTTGCAGAGGAGGATAATGTATTTGATATTAAAATTAAATATGACAAGATAAGTGCCCCTGACAAAGTGCAATTCCATAAGAAAGACAACAATTTATTGTATTTTGATTATTTGAGTTTAAATTTGAAAAATTGAAAGCTGACATCCTTTGCTACAAAATTAGAAGGAAAAATAAGACAAGAAAAAGTAGTCAACAAAGCTTGACAGACTCAAATTAAAAGGATCGAGTCTGAAATATCTCAAGATGTGAAGTCTTTATTGGATGGAAAATATAAAATAATTCATAGTTTGAAGAAAAAGTTGAGGATGCCTGCTACAGAAAACCCACAGACATAATAATTTGTAGTTTTAGAGAAGGAAAATGAAACATTTCGGAAAGAAGCACTGGATTATAAGGCTAATAATTTGCATCTGGAAAAGGAAAAGATGGAATGGTCTCAAGAAAAATTAGAGTTGGTGACTGGAGCCATGTTTTCATCCCCTGCTGAAGGAACTAGATCAACCACTGAAGACATTGTTTAGGATATGTCAAAAGTATTCAGGATATGCCACAAGTCAGTCTGAAAGAAGGAGAGATCAAAGGATTAAAGGAAAACATGGAGAAATTGGAGTGGGAAGTGCGCACAAAGGATGAAAATATATCCCAAGTTCAAAAGGAAAATGTAGCCTTGCAGGAGAGGATTAATAAATTGAATTCAAGATTAAGAGGTAAAAGTATGCTGCAAGGAGCTAAACATATCATATGGGATTCTATAGCCATTGAGGGTGCAAAATTTAGATCATATTTGAATTTTGTAAATTATAAGGATAATATATAAATCACAGCCAGACATAGATGCACTATTGTTAATGAGACTTTATCCAAAACTCCATTTGAATGGGCACAAAATGCCATTAATATTCTGAACTCAGTTCCTCCTATAGATCTTTAGACCATTGGGGTAAAATACATGACTACATTGATCATCTGGGCCAAAAGGATTATTGCAAAACATAATCTTTTGAAATCAGTCCTGAATAAAACAACACAGATGGAAGAAAGTGTGCAAGATTTTAATAATTTATTTGAAGAGTTGTTCATAAAGGGCCTTCCATCATTCTGGGATGGTAAAGGTAAGTTGCATGATAAAAAAAAAACAGTGCACACTTGACTCAATCGAGAATGGACCACTCCAAATTTGAAACCATGGAGGAGGGTTTGAAAGGGGATACTTTAGTTAATAAAATGAGTACATATTTTGAAATTTTAAATTAGTTTAAGGCAGTCAAACTTTGTCTACATGTCATGTCTTATACCACTTGTATTGACTTGGAAATTTTAATGAAAGAAATGATAGATTATGAGATTCCTTCCGAATTGCAATGGAAATAAATAGTCAGATTGGGAAAGACCAAATATAATTTCCTAGGACCAAGTAAATGATTTCTAGCTATCGGCAAAAAGAAAACAAATAAAATGAATACATAATCAAAGTCAAACGACGAAGATAAATGACCAAACTGCATGAATATTTGCAAATCCCATATTTTGTGAACTAAAATTTTCTATTCTAGTGTAATCAGTTCAAACCGAATGAAATCAATTGTTGTATAAATATTGTAAGTTCTGATGTATTCGAGGTTGGAATAAGTACAAAGGATAAATTGTATTGATCATTGTAACGATTTCTAAATTTGAATGAATACAAGTGGATATGTCCAAAGTTTTTTCATACCAAATATTCATTTGGTGATGACCTAAAGTATGTGCTTCCTTTCATGTATGTTTTTATGGTTTGTTGTCTCTTCATCTGCAACCTTTCATATGTTTAAAATTGGATGTTAAAGGGTCTAGAATTCATCTAAATGGTTCTTTAGATCCAAGCAATTTTGAATTCTGTTTTTCTTTCTTAACTCATCATAATTCATCTCTTTGATTGATGTTATATGATTCTTATTTCTTCCAGCTTATCACAACAAATTAAAAGACTGAAAGTTCATCACCTACCTTGCCTTTGCTTCCTTTATATCTCTACCTACTAGTCACTATGTTCATTTTTTTTTAAATATTGACCCCATTTCCCAAATAGATCCCTTTCTTGTTGCTAGAAAACCCCATAAAATAATTTCACCTATTCAAAATCTAGCCACTGTTCCTCAATGAAAATCCATCTTTAGAGACCAAGTGACAAGAGAGATCCCTCTCAGAACTAAAAGGTTAGTTTCATTTCTAAAGTGGTTCTGTGGTTACCTTTGTGAGTTTCCTCCTCAGCCTAGGCGATTTACTTAGTGTTAACATTTTGGCACCGTTTCTGGGGATGAAAGTGAAATTTCCCTAGGAACGAATGGCTTAGAATTTCATATTTTATTCTTGAGGGCAACAGTGAATCAAACATTTTATCGAATGAAAAAAAATTTACCCTCACGACTTCATTTTATAAGACCAGTAGCAAAAAAAGTAATTTTATTAATAAACCATGGCTCCAAAAAATATTTACACTAGGAGAAACCCAGATCTAGATCCTATAACATCTGTGTCTGATCCTAAGAAACTCTTACATAAAATAAAAGAAAGGGTATATGACTCATGTATTTTTCTGGATAGAAATCTATCATTTCCTAATGACAGAGTGAAGAGTATTGATGACCTTGATTTGGACATAAAATTTGAACAAAGTTTGTTTAGATCTAGATCAAAGTCTAACTTGAATGAAGTTTTGTTTGATGAGAAGAAATTTCAATCTTTGATTTCTACTGTCCCCAATCAAAATATTGTCATTACGAGTCATATTGTTCATCCAATCCAAAATCCTCCTAGAACTATGGCATCGATATTTTTCCCTTTGTCTTACTTGCTCAATTGCATGATCTACCTCAAAATTATAATCAAAGAATTAAGTCATGTGATGTAGAAGAGAATGTTTCAACTCAGAAACACTTAGATTGGTTTAAGGAATTTTTTGACTTAGAGGAGGTAGATGATGAATCTGTAAAAGTGATATTGTTTGCACAAATTCTCTTAGGTGAAGTCAGGAAATGATTTAAATCTCTTCTAGCAGCAAGCATCCCTAACTTTTCAACATTTGAAGCCATTTTCATTCTAAGATGGGGTGATAAGAAAAATCCTGTTCAGTTGTTGACACAGTATAATAACATAAAGATATCACCCAGTGAAACATCAGAGGAATTTTCAACCATATTTATGAGGGTTTAGAATTCAATCCCAACTGAAGTTAAACCCCCTCCTGGAGCTGCAAAACTTCGTTATGCCGACTCTTTTGACAATGATTTTTGCTTGCTGTTGAGGGAAAGGATATATACCACTCTAGATGACATGATTAATGATGCAATTAAAGTAGAAGTTAATCTGATGGTATTGTGAAAGATTAAGCATAATCTTGATACCAATATGAAAAAGGTTCAAGGAGAAGCTCAACCCTCAACTTCCCAAACATCAGACAAAAAATTTGATTTAATGGTAAAAACTATGGAAAGGTTGGTGGAGAATATATCTTTAGACAATAAACCTACTATCATAGATCAAATAAATCAAAGTGATTAGAAATTTAAACTCCCTTTCCAAAATAATTATGTGAATGAAAATTTTGATGAATCCGTTGAAGACAACACACATTGTTGTGATGATACTGAAACAAAGGTGTTCCTAACTAAAGAAGAACATGATCAATTTATGGATGAAAATGATTAGTTTATGTAGGAAAATGATGATATGTTGACAATGGAAACAAAAGAGTATAATAATGGGTATCAAAATTCCATCATGCAGTTGCAGAAGCAATACAATCTCAGAAATAAAAAGGTGCCTGCAAACTCACCAAAAGGGAATCATACAAGGGAGCATCAAGTCAATTCACCTTACTCAAGTCAACCTAAGAAATATAGTTCTACAAGGAAGGGATTGGAGAAATGAAAACAAAAATAAGAGCCCCCAAAGAAGGCAACAAAGACAAAAAGGGATGTGGTCGTCATCAAAGAGGTAGAAAAAACCTAGTCCCCTTTTAATTTTGAAAGTGAAATGGAAAAAATTAAAATTAAAAGGGGACTAGGTTTTTTCTACCTCTTTGATGAACACATCCCTATTTGTATTTGGTGCCTTCTTTGGGGATTCTTCTTTATGTTTCCATTTCTCCAATACCTCCCTTGTAGAACTGTCTTTCTTAGGCTGACTTGAAGAAGGTGAATTAACTTGATGCTCCCTTGTAGGATTTCCTTTTGGTGAGTTTGCAAGAACCTTTTTATTTCTGAGATTGTATTGCTTTTGCAACTACATGATGACATTTTGATACCCCTTCTTATACTATTTTGTTTCCAAAAGGGGACTAGGTTTTTTGAAGGTATGAGGATTTGAAGGTTTATGACACTAAGTTTATTCAACATGTAATTCCAATTAAAGATGATTGAAAACCTTTCAAGAATAAATTGAGAAGGATTAATCCTTTGTTGCTGCCATTAATTGAGAAAGAGGTAAGGAAGTTGTTTGATGCTAATATTATAGTGCCTTTAAGATTCTCTAAATGGTTGGCTAACTTATTTCCTTTCAGAAATAAAAGTGGTAAAATTAGGTTGTGTATAGACTTTTGAAATCTAAACAAAGTTTCTCTCAAAGATAATTATCCTCTCCCTAAGATGGATTACATTCTACAGAAGGTGGTTGGATCATAGAAAATGTCAATTCTTGATGGTTTTTCTGGATACAACATGGTACAGACCCCTTCTGACCCTCGGGCCAAAGTCTGCTCACAGGATCGTTCTAATCTCGCCTTGAGCTGAAGCGGCTCTTTCGATTCCCACTGGAATCTCAGTCAAATCGATCCACAGGTCCTTCAGGAAGCTCCCCTATGCAAACAAAACTAGGCATGAGCTCCACCTCCTCCAAGAGACCACAACGATATAACCAAGGCCCGATTCCAAAGGCACTTGTCGCAACTCGCAATCTCGCGAGTTCGCAAGTCAAAACTCTCGACTCCTCCTTTCCAAATTCACGATACCCGAAATGTCGATATGGGTATAGCTCCTTCCCTTGTCAGCACCCTCTGCGCGTGACCACCGGCTAGGCTTAACGCTAGCGCTTCTCCTTACTCGCCCCTTCATGAGTTTCGATGTTGAGCTCCTGTGCTCTTATTGCGCGAGTTACCGAGACGCGAGAAGACAACAAAATGCCGACTCCTTCCACTAGTCGGCGCGTGTCCGCTTGTCTATCACACGGGTCCGCTTTGTGGTTCTGTCATGTGTCTGTCGTGCCTGGCTTCGGAACTTCGTGACTTTTCTCCTCCAGGTGCTGCCTCCTTTGTATCCCGACACCCGAAGTGCCAAGATCCCGAACTCCTTGGTGCTCCTTATCGTAATTCGCGACTTCGGGACTTTCGGGACATAAATCTTGACTCTCCAACCTCTGAATTTCCAAGGTGTTGAACTCCGACGCGTTATAAATGAGGGTCCCACAATGGAACTTCTCGCTCTGTTGGGACTTCACCTTTCATGATCTCGCGAATCTTAGTGCAAGGTTTTCAACCCTTCAACTCGCGAATCCACGAAATGAGAGTTCGCAAGTGATCCAACGGCCCTTACTGACTTGGTTCCTACGGTTCGATTTCTCCTAAGCTTGCACTTGAACAATACTTGCCGTAACTTCCCTACTCCTCTGCAAGATCTGACGGCTCTTGGGACTTCGTGGATTCCTCTTTGAGAATTTCGACCGTCCAATACCTCCTTGTCAACTCCTGCGAAATGAATAGGTATTCCTTCACAGAACTTGTCTACCTGTAAAGTAACTTTACAACGCCTCTCCTTGAATGCTTCAAGGTACTAACCCTCCTGAGATTTCTCCACAACTCGAGTCTTCAAGAAGACTCTTGCATGCACTCCTTATGACAACCCTTCAATACTTCCAAGTGTTGAATTCTTTGACTCTACACACTCTCCTTGCGACAACAGTCTTTCAACAATTCCCTCAGGTTGTAAGCTCTGAGATTTCACTCGGCCTACACACACCTTGCACGGCTCTTGTGCTTAACTTGCACTTCTATGAGAATGAGAATAATGTTATCTCTTCTGAGCTTTCAGAGATGAAACTCTGAACTCTTGTCAACGCACTCCTTGCGGACAACTTTAGTGCACTCCTTGTAGGACAAAATCTTGCTCAGACAGAGAAACAATTGAAACTCTTCCCTTATTCTTCCTTTCTTTAGATTTCAGACATTCAACAAGAAATCATACATACACACCATAAACAACAAATGCATGACAGAAAGAGTAAAAAAACACTAGGCATAACATTCAACATGCATACACAGAGAATATCACAACACCATAAGTCTGAATCAAAGCTTCATATATTAATTCAGGACTTCTGTACATAGGTGTTTTCAAATACAGTTCTCTGCTCCTTCTCCTCTTTGTGCTCTATGCTCAAAATTGACAATTGATAATTCTCCCAAATGATACAAGACGAGGGTGCCTATAGTTAGTTTTCCCTCCGCTCCTAAAACTGTCTAATCTGTAATTCAAAGCTACCTACTTACATTTATTTTACATAAATGCCTCTACCTACTTTAGACGAGAGCGGATCGCTCAAGGTCTGATTACAATCTGTAAGTATGTCTCCTCTTAATTATTTCATTTAATATCCACACATTGATTTCAAAACACTTTTACAATGTGCCGAAATGTGTTGGCGCTTGTCCCAGCTACCTTCCGCCTCCGCGAGCTTGCTACTTGCAATGCTCCTGCATCATACTCCCTCACTTGAAAATTTTCATGGACTCCTATCTATGAGCTCTTGCACAGTCTGTCCATGCTTCTGGATTTCAGATTCATTTTCCCAGTTGTCGTCTTCAACTGGATGTCCCTTCCACTTGACCAATTATTCAAAATATTGCTTTCGCCTGGTTCTCTTCCTAATTCTTTTGTCCAATATCCTTTCCATCTGTGGTTTCTCTGCAAATGGCATCTGTTTATCCCACTGAACCTCTGGTTGTTCACTGTCTTCTCCTTTTTCTTCATCTTTGTAAGGGTACAAATCTGAGACATTAAATATCGGAGAAATTCCTATCCCCTCGGGTAATTCAATCTCATAAGCATTCGCCCCAAATTTATTTATGATCTTGCATGGCGCAATTTTCTTCATTTTCAATTTGTTATATGTCCCCCTTGGGAACATTTCCTTTCTCAAGTGTGAAAGGATCAAACCACCAACTTTGAACTGAAGTTCTCTCCTATGTTGGTCTGCTCTTCGCTTATACTCTTGACTTGATTCTTGCAATCATTCCTTAACTTGGCTATGAATCTCTTTCATCGCTTCTGCGAAATCCTATGCACTAGCACTCCTAGTTGCATTATGTTCTGAATCCCTCAATTCAAAAACTCCCCTTGGATGCATGCCATAAACAATTTGAAATGGACTCTACCCTGTGCTTCTATTGATTGAATCATTATAAGCAAATTTCGTCTGTTGTAGAATATTATCCCACTGACTGTGATGTTCTGTCACCAAACTTCTCAGCAAGTCTCCCAAACTTCTATTCCCAACTTCTATCTGTCCATCCGTCGGAGGATGATAAGCTGAACTGAACGACAAGTTTGTTCCCAGATTTTTCCATAAGGTTCTCCAGAATTGTCCCACGAACTTGGTGTCTCGATCCGAAACCATGCTCCTTGGTAAGCCGTGAAGTCGAATGACTTCTTTGAAAAACAGATTCACAATGTGAGTTGCGTCACTGGTTTTCTAACACGGTATGAAGTGTGCCATCTTAGAAAATCGGTCCACCACTACAAAGATCAAGTCGAACCCTCTTTGTGTTCTCGACAGCCCCAATATGAAGTCCATGCTTACTGCATCCCACGACCTCTTAGGTATGGGTAACGGTTGATATAAGCCTGCATTCTGCCTCTTTCCTCTTGATTGCTGACAAATTCTACATATGTCCACGAATATTTTGACGTCTGTTCTCATTCTTGGCCAAAAGTATGACTCATTTAACTTTGAGAATGTCTTGTCATGACCGAAATGTCCGGCCAATCCTCCACTATGTTTATCCTTCAACAGATTCTCCCTCATGGAGCATTTTGGAATACAAAGTTGATTACCCTTAAACAATAATCCTTCCTAGATCATGTCTTCTGTCCATCAACTTCTGTCCCTGAGAATTGGATTCTCAGCTACCTCATACGCCTCCTTAAAATCTGGATAATCTATGTACATTTCCTTGAGGTTATTAAAACCCAAAGTTTTGACTCTGAACTCCTACATAAGAAAACACTTCCTGCTCAAAGCATCAACAACTTTGTTAGTAGTTCCAGAAATATGTTTAATTACTAAAGTAAAATTCTGCATATACTCGACCCATTTAACATGTCTTTGATTCAACTTCTCCTATTGATTCACAAATTGAAAAGCATGATTGTCATTGTATAAGACAAACTCCTTAGGAATCAAGTAGTGCCTCCACTTCTTCAGTGCCTGTATGACTCCATACAATTCTTTGTCATATGTGGAGTACTTCATTTTGGCTTCATTCATCTTGTCACTGAAGTATGCTATCGGTCTATCTTATTGACTCAAGATTGCTCCTATTGCAAATCCACTTACATCACATTTTACTTGAAATATCTTTTTGAAATCCGCCAACACCAAAATTGGTTGTTCTGTGATTTTCCTTTTCAACAAATTGAAGCTTTGCTCAGCCTCTTCTATCTAGTAAAAGATTTATGTCTTTTCTTCACTGTGTCCATCACTGGTGCACTAATTCCACTGAAATTCCTAATGAACTTCCTGTAGAAAACAACCAATCCATGAAAACTTTTAACTTCGAAGATACTCTTTGGCGATGGCCAATTCTTAATCACCTCCACTTTATCTAGATCCATCTTCAACTTGTCTATAGAAATAACAAAACCCAAATAAATGAGCTCCGTCTTCATGAATGAGGATTTCTTCATATTTATCAACAACTTCTCTTGTTGTAGCCTCCGCATCACTGTGGCCAAATGTTTCTGATGCTCTGCCTCTGTTTTACTGAAAATCAGTATGTCATCAAGATACACAATGACAAATTTTCTGATGAAATCCTTCAGGACTTCATTCATCAATCTCATAAAGGTACTTGGCATGTTTGTCAAGAAAAACAACATAACAAGCCATTCATACAACCCTTCATTGGTCTTGAATGTTTTCTTCCATTCATCGCCTTCTCTCATACAAATATGATGATATCCACTTTTCAAATCAATCTTCAAAATTTTTTTCGCTCCACTCAAGAAATCCATCAAATCATCCATTCTTGGCAGTGGAAATATATACCTGATGGTAATCTTGTTAATTTCCCTTGAGTCTGTACACATCCTCCAGCCTCCATCTTTCTTTGGACTGAGCACTATCGGAAAAACATATGGACTCAAGCTTTCTCTAACCAACCCTTTGTCCATTAAATCTTCAACATGTCTTTTGACCTCTTCATTCTCCTGTGGCGTCAATCTGTACGCTGCTTTGTTTGGTAAACTAGCTCCAGGTATGAGATCAATGTGATGACTTATAATTCTAATAGGTGGCAACGAACGAGGTAGTTCGTCCACTACTATATTAGCAAATTCCTCCAGTAGCTTCTGGATTTCCCCTGGTAGATCATCCACTCTTGTGCTAGTCAAAACAATTCTAGGTTTCCTGACCACGATGAATTGTGGATCTTCATTCTTCTTAACCTCCTTAAGAAGTTCCTTCCCACTCATGAGAAGTACAGTGTTGCTTTATTCAGGTTTCACCTCTTTGTCCTTAATCGGCAACAACATGTGAGTTCTCCCATTCTTCTCTAGGGTGTATGTGTTCTTTCTCCCATCATGAATCACATTCCTGTCATATTTCCATGATCTACCAAACAATAGATGACAAACATCCATGGGAATGACATCACACAATATCTTATCGTTATATCATCCTATTTTAAATTCAACTAAACATTGTTTAGTGACATTTACCTGATGTCCTTTTTGTAGCCATGAAACTCTGTATGGAGTTGGATGTTCAATAGTCTCCAACTCCATATTTTCTACCATCTATGTAGAAATGAGATTGTCTATGCTACCACTATCCACGATGACTTTGCATACCCTGTCTTTTGTCTTGCAAGCAGTTCGAAGAAGACTGTTCCTTTGCACTGGATTCTCTGCCTCTTCTTTTGGCGTTAAGAGAACTTTCCTCATCACTAGTGATCTTTCGCCTTCAACATCCTCTGCCTAAACATTCCGCCTTTGTGCTTCGACAATGTGATTCTCACCACCTTCTTTCTTCTTATCTGGACATTCATAAGATTTGTGTCCATTATTTCCACATGTGAAGCATTTTATCACTCCACCTCTACCTCTTCCTCTTCCTCTAGTGTAAGGAAAAGTGTTGTTATCAACATACCATCCTCTTTGTTTAGTATACTTCCCTCTCTGTGAGCTTCCACCTCTCTCAGTTTGAGGTTGAGGTTTCTTCCACTTTTCCTTAGGCTTTCGATTCCTATCTTGGACAACTGTTTTTCTTCTGGGATGACTTCTGCCTCGGCCTCTCTGACTTTTCTTTCGGCTCAGCTTCTCTTCAGCCTTTAGAGCCATCTGATAAGCATATTCCACTGTCCGAATGGTCATCGTGCTCATCTCATCCTGAATATCGTATCTCAGGCCATTCATATACTAGACAACCTTCTCATCATCACTTTCGCGATGACCTGCCCTGATGTTCAGCCTGTAAAATTCTTCAGTGTATTCCTTCATTGACATCAAGTTCTGTCTCAAATTCTGCATTCTCCGAAACAAAGTGATTTGATAATCCCTGGGTATGAATTTTTCCTTCATCTTCATGATCATTCTATCCCAACTCTTGATCTTCTGCTTGCCTTTGCAGCGTCTGTCAACTTGTAGTTCATCCCACCACAATGCTTCATGTCCTTTCAATCTTGTGACAACGTGTTTGACCTTCCTGTCTTCCTCGACATCTTCATAGTCAAAATACGTGTCCAGAGATCTAATCCATTCTAGAAGCTCTTCAACATCCAGGTTTCCCTCATATACTGGAATGCCCATTTTCTCCCTGGCACTCATTCTTGTAACTGCCCTAATCAGACGTTCATTTGCTGCATCCTCTACTGCAATTTCTTCTCCTTCATGTCCAACTTCATCTTCACTTTCAGATTCACTGACATCTCCAACACCGGCTGTGCGCCTCTGTTTTATTTCTACGTCCATGAGTCTGGTGCGTATGTTATGCATCTCTCTTTCCATGGCTGGATTTGGCACCTGCCTACCCATTTCTTCTAGCATTTCCCTCTCCTCTGGCGGATCGGGTGTTTGCATATCTCTTCTTCTCGGCGACATGGTAAATCTTTCTTTTCCCTGCTACAGAAAGCAAAGAAATCTTTTTGTGCTCTGATACCAAACTTGGTACAGTCCCCTTCTGACCCTCGGGCTGAAGTCCGCTCACAGGATCGTTCTAATCTCTCCTTGAGCCGAAGAGGCTCTTTCGATTCCCATTGGAATCTCATTCAAATCGATCCACAGGTCCTTCGGGAAGCTCCCCTATGTGAACAACACTAGGCATGAGCTCCACCTCCTCCAAGCGACGACAACACTATAACCAAGGCCCGATTCCAAAGGCACTTGTCACAACTTGCAATCTCGCGAGTTCGCGAGTCAAAACTCTCGACTCCTCCTTTCCAAATTCACGATACCCAAAATGTCGATACGGATATAGCTCCTTCCCTTGTCAGTGCCCTTTGCGTGTGACCATCGTCTAGGCTTAACACTAGCACCTCTCGCTACTCGCCCTTTCCTGAGTTTCGACGTCTAGCTCCCGTGCTCTTATCTCGCGTGTTACCGAGACACGAGAAGTTGACAAAATTCTGAATCCTTCCACTAGTCGACGCGTGTCCGCCTATCTATCACACGGGCCCACCTTGTGGTTCTGTCATGTGTTTCTCGTGCCTGGCTTCAGTACTTCATGACTTTTCTCCTCCAAGTGCCACCTCCTTTGTATATCGACACTCGAAGTGCCGAGATCCCGAACTCCTCGATGCTCCTTATCGCAACTCGCAACTTCGGGACTTTCAGGACATAAGTATCGACTCTCCAACCTCCAAATTTCTGAGGTGTTGAACTCCGACATGTTATAAATGAGGGTCCCACAATGGAAGTTCTCTCTCTGTTGGGACTTCACCTTTCGTGATCTCGCGAATCTTAGTGCAAGGTTTTTGACCCTTCAAATCGCGAATCTGCAAAATGAGAGTTCGCCAGTGATCCAACGACCCTTACTGACTTGGTTCCTATGGTCTGATTTATCCTGAGCTTTCATTTGAAGAATACTTTCCGTAACTTCCCTAATCCTCTGCAATATTTGACGACTCTTGGGACTTTGCGAATTCCTCTCGGAGAATTCTGACCGTCCGATACCTCCTTGTCAACTCCTGCGAAATGAACAGGTAGTCCTTCATGGAACTTGTCTGCCTGCAAAGTAACTTTACAACTCCTCTCCTTGAGCGCTTCAAGGTACTAACCCTCCTGAGATTTCTCCACAACTCGAGTCTTCAAGAAGTCTCCTGTACACACTCCTTGCGGCAACCCTTCAATACTTCCAAGTGTTGAATTATTCAAGTCTACACACTCTCCTTGCGACAATAGTCTTCCAACAATCCCTCAGGTTGTAAGCTCTAAGATTTCACTTGTCCTGCACACAACTTGCATGGCTCTGTGCTTAACCTTCACTTCTGCGAGAATGAGAATAACGTTATCTCTTCTGAGCTTTCAAAGATGAAACTTTGAACTCTTGTCAACACACTCCTTGCGGACAACTTCACTGCACTCCTTGCAGGAAAAACTCTTGCTTAGACAAAGAAACAATTGAAACTCATCCCTTACTCTTCCTCTCTTTAGATTTTAGATATTCAAAAAGAAATCGTACATACACAGCATAAACAACAAATGCATGATAGAAAGAGTAAAACAACACTAGGCATAACATTCAACATGCATACATAGAGAATATCACAACACCATAAGTCTGAATCAAAGCTTCATATATTAATTCAAGACTTCTGTACATAGGTGTTTTCAAATACGGTTCTCCGCTCCTTCTCCTCTCTATGCTCTATGCTCAAAATTGACAATTGATAATTCTCCCAAATGATACAAGACGAGGGTGCCTATAGTCGGTTTTCCCTCCACTCCTAAAACTGTCTAATCTACAATTCAAAGCCACCTACTTACATTTATTTTACGTAAATGCCTCTACCTACTTCAGACGAGAGCGGATCGCTCAAGGTCTGATTACAATCTGTAAGTATGTCTCCTCTTAATTATTTCATTTAATATCCGCACATTTATTTCAAAACACTTTTACAACGTGCTGAAATGCACTGGTGCTTGTCCCAATTGCCTTCCGCCTCCACGTGCTTGCTACTTGCGATGCTCTTGCATCACAAAAAAATCATGGTTCATCTTGATGATCAAGAGAAGACATCCTTCAAAACACCTTCGAGTACATTAATGTATGCCAAGATGCCTTTTGGGATCATGAATGCAGGGGAAACTTTCCAAAGGGATATGGACATAACTTTTGCTGATGAGAAAGATAAGTTAATTTTCATTTATTTAGATGATATTGCTGTGTTTTCAGATTTTGATGATGAACGTC
Source organism: Picea glauca (assembly GCA_000966675.3). Taxonomy (NCBI): domain Eukaryota; kingdom Viridiplantae; phylum Streptophyta; class Pinopsida; order Pinales; family Pinaceae; genus Picea; species Picea glauca. Next base: position 169,193 of record JZKD02S0797586.1, read on the forward strand.
TAAAATATTTTTAAAGGGTTTTTCAGAAATGTAGGAAATTTGGCATTTCATTAAATCCCAAGAAATCTAACTTTGGAATGAAAGAGGGGAAACTACTTGGTCATATCATTTCGAGAGAAGGAATAAATATAGATCCCAACAAAGTGGCTAGAATTCTGAAGATTGACACACCTAGAAGGAAGAGGTAGGTACAATCCTTTCTTGGAAGGGTAAACTTTATGAGGAGGTTTATCCCCAATCTGGCTGAAATCATAAAGTACATTACCAACATGCTCAGAAAAGGCAGTGAGATAAAGTGGACTCCAGAATCCAAGAGATCCTTTGAGGATATAAAAGTGGCATTGACCAAGGCACCAGTATTGGCCAGTACAGATTATGCAAAGGATTTCATCTTGTTTTCTTTTGCATAAGAACACACTATTGTTGGTGTCTTGCTGCAAATAGATGAAAATAATTTTGAAAGGCCCATAGCCTATTACGACATAACTCCGAGAGAATCTCCATTGAAGTATGAAATCATGTATAAGAAATCATATGCACTAATAAAATCCCTCAAAGAATTCATAATTTATATCTTACATTCTCATGATGTTTCTTATGTGCCCAACAATTCTGTGAAATACATCTTAACTCAGTCTGATCCTGAAGGAAAAAGAGACAAATGGATAGATGTATTTTTAGAGTATGATCTTGAGATAAATCCTATAAAGATAATCAAAGGTCATGGGCTTGCTAAACTGATGACACATTCAAATTATGATGTCTTGGGGATAAGTTTTATTGCTGACCAGTCGGAAAATTCAAAGGAAGAGATAGTCCCGCAGGTATCCCAAAAATTCCTTCAATCTCCATGGTATGTTGATACTATCTATGTGTTAATGAATTTACAAGCTCCTCCTGAACTGAGCAATAAAAAGACTATATTTATGAAGTTAAAAGCAACAAAATTTTGTATTCTAGACGATTCTTTGTATTGGAAAGATCTAGGTGTAATTTTACTAAGTTGTTTATTGGAAGAAGAGGTTAAACATGCTATCAAATAATTTCATAAAGGAGACTGTGGAAGACACAATTACTGGAAAAACACTATGCACAAGATACTAAGAGAAAGATTTTATTGGCCCAACATATTTTCCGATGTGTACAAGGAAGTGTCCAGTTGTCACGAGTGTCTAATTTTTTTATGGCAAAAGGAAATTGCATCCCTTTCCATTAAAACCTATTTCTATTGAAGCACCATTTAGGAAGTGGGGCCTTGATTTTACATCAAAGATACATCCACCATATTCCGATCAACATAAGTGGATATTTACAACTACATATTACTTCACCAAGTGGATTGAAGTAGTTCCAACAAGGCAAGCTAATGATGTTGTTATTATTCAATTTCTGGAAAGAAACATTATGTCTAGGTTTGGTTGTTTGGTCAAAATCATAACTAATAATGCAACAATATTCAAGTCCAATATAATGGAAAAGTTTTGCAGTGATTACAACATAAACCTGGGTCATTCCACAACTTACCACCCTTGGGGTAATGGATTAGCTGAGTCATCCAACAAGAGATTGAAAAGAATTATTAAAAATATTCAACAGGAAAACAAGAAGGCTTGGCACAAGAAGCTTATTTATGCATTATGGGTGGATAGGATCACCACCAAGAGGTCTATTGCTACATCACTTTTCCATATTGTATATGGCACATATGTAGTTTTCCCTACTTCATTAGGGATACCGGTGATGAAGTTGCTGCAAGAAAAAGAAGTTGAACCAAATGATGCTCAAAGAAGGATAAATCAATTGATTCATGTGCAACAAATGAGAGAAAAAGTGTTCAAAAAATCACAACTGCTTCAGGACAAAATGAAAAGGGTCTTTGATAAACTTACAAAGGTTGATGATTTCAAGGTAGACGATTTGGTGCTGAAATGGGATGCAAGAAATGAAGATAAAGGGAAGCATGGGAAGTTTGATCACCTCTGGTTGGGATCACTTAGAATTGTTTCTTATCATGGGAGAAATGCTTATTTGCTGCAAGAACTTAATGGAAATCTTATTGGTGGAGGACCTGTAAATGGCAGGTTTCTCAAACACTGCCTTTTCTAAAAGTATTTTGGTCTTTCCATTTGATTGTAAATAACCATTGTTATTTTTCAAGATAGAGTAGTTAAATTTTTTCATCTCAAAAAAATTTGAAGCCTGAAGAGAAGTCCCTAAGGTTTTTTTGCAGATTACTGGTGTGAATTGAAATAGATAAGGTATGCATGTTTCTATTTTTCAGAAAAAATTCCGAAAGTTTTAACAATAGCCCAATGAATGAGACTAATGTATCTATGACTCTTTGGTGCATCGCACAGAGGAATCCATCCCCATTTGGAGCCCATGTTAGTAACAATCAAATTTTTTATTTCCTAGGGTCACAGTTCTAAAATTAGCAAAGGCGCTAAACAGTTTGGAGGCATGAAAAATTGATAGGAAGGTTAAAAATGGCACAAAACAGTTAAATTTGGTGAATAAATTAATTATATCGGGACTGAAATAAATTTGATCACAATCCATCAAGATCGAAGACCGAGAAGCATTGTAGAATTCGAAGTTGTACGAAGGATAATTCTGAAGGGTGGTATGGAAATCCAAACTGCGGTTTCCATTGATGGGTACGTGTCAGTGTCGGGTTGATTGCGGAACGATAAATGGGTTGCTCCAAAACCTCCAATCCACATCTCCACAAATTGAAAAGTATAAACTATTGATGTTACATTTTAATTTTTTATTATTTTCAAACACATGACTCATTGGAACACTATCACGATTGCCATTTTTTCTTGCAGCCCAACTTTGCACCATTACAGTTCACTTCCAGGTATTTATCTCGTCTCCATGGATCCCATAGTATTTTTAGTAGCAGAGAAATCCCTTGAAGGTAATGATGAAACCCTAATTGACATAGATGCAGATGTATTTGATCCTGATATCACTATTTCTCCCATTTCTATGTCTCTAAGCAACTTGGCTAATATAAAGGGAAAGAATATTCCATTTTTAGAAGCAGTCTAGGCCTCCATTGTCCCATATGTTGTCGAGTTGTCTTTCCCATTTCTTGAATTTGTAGGTTGGTGCA
>JZKD02S0797586.1:197078-214468 GCA_000966675.3 Picea glauca
CACTTTATTATTTACCTTTTAAAATATCTTAAACCACTTTGACTACTTTGACCTTTTGGGGATTCTAGATGACATATGAGGGTCCTCCAACTTCGTAAGGCCATAACTCTCAAACTGTGAGGAGTTATGTGACGTTATACATACCACCAGAAATATCATGACATGTAATATCCATATAGAATAGTATTATCTGAAAATATATCATAACACATACCATTACCCATCAAACAAACTTGGGTTCATTACCCAAACCCGGGGTCTCCAACTTCTCATGGCCATAAGTCTCTAACTGTGAGGAATTATGTGTCATTCCACATACCACCGGAAATGACATGACAAGAACTACCCATCTAGGATATTTTCCTTGACAAATTCACTTTCCTTCATCTCATTATTCCACAATTAATGGTTCTCTTACTCCACAAAGCGTCTTCCTATGAGGGCTTTCACCATGAGAGGACCACTTTGGAGTTCATCCATATTTACTTCATATAAACCATGAAAAAACAATAATGAGTCATATTTACATCAAACAATATTGGGTCCATTACCCAAACCTTTGTGCTATGGGGATTTCTTCAAGGTTTGACATCAATGACAACCAACCTTAATCAACAATTGTCATGTCAGGGTGAGGTGGTCAACCTCAAAGCGCGGGGAGCTGGGAGTTGCATGAAAATTGAGGAATACGTAGCCTCTCATTGCATTGCAAGGTCCAAGAAGGTCAGGAGCCAACTCCCCATTAGAGTGATAAACAATCTAAGTCTCAATATTGTTTTCCTCATTTTGACACAGATCACAAGATCGACCTTTTTGCACCAGGAATCAAGGCCACTTATGCTCTACTTAGTGAAGTGCTTGAGACCCACGGTGTACGACTGGTGTACCTCACTGCCGGAAAACATGAAGAGCCAATTGACAGAATGCGAACAAGGTAGTAAAAGGAACTTTGGGTTCTCTTATATCCTTTGTATCGTTTTCTTTGAGCGGATTCTAGGCTTGGGACCTAGAGTTGATATTATTCCACGTGGACCTCACGATCCATCCATGGCATAGTGGACCGAAGTGATGAGGTGGAAGGGGGGAGGTAGGGTGCCAACACCCTACAACGATGACTTATTATTCTAGTGGAGATGGTAGGTGATAGCTCTGGATGACTACCCTTACACAGGGATTGACTTTAGAGGAGATTCTGGCATGCCAATACCACTAGGGTCCACCTACAGAGACATAGGTATGTCAAAGTTTTTTAGATATTTCATTTTTTTGAATTTTTGTATAAGGAGACAAAAATATTTTTGGATGATGTTAAGTACTAATTAAACATGTATGTGAGGCAGACGTAGGTCCATGACGACCGAATGGACTTCAATAAAATTTTATTCGTAGGCACTGGGGAGATGAGGCAGCAAGAGGGGAAACATAGAGAGTCCTTCAAAACATGCAGGGCAACCTATCTCGGTTGACACAAAGGATTCCTATGGTTCAGGTGGAGGATCTGCCGGATGCTATGCAGCGACAGGTGGTATGTGTGCCCCATGCTTGTGTACGACTCTTCCAGTGTCTCGCAAATGCCATATTTTTCTATCATGACACTTATCCAATGCCACAGGTTAAGATGTCATGACTATTGTATGATCAACTCTATATGTATATTGAGGGTGTTAACCCCAATTTTGTAATATAAACATCATATTTTTTGAAATATATATAAAAACATGGTTCTTCGGCATTAGTTATGTTACAATGTGTACATTGATGAGAATGTTTTCTTTACTTTAGTTATGTGAAAAATGCCAATCTAAAAAAAATTTAGCATATGCATCAAATACATAATTAGAACTTATAGGTATGTGATGATAAGTAATAAAATCAAACTATCATTACAAAATTCGTACCCATAGGAATCGTCAGATTAGAGTAGGGTCACGCACATGGTAACTGCCGTTCAACTGACATACTACTAACTAGGATTCCAGGCTAACCTGTAAAGAGAGAATACGATGTGAAATGTCATCGTGCAAAAGTTCTATAATTACGCTATATTCAGCCACATTATTCGTGGATGGCCCTAGGAATGCACCACCTGAAGCCACCAGTAGACCCTCGGGTGAGTAAACAACCCAAGCGGTGGAAGCCAAGTTTTGTGTATGACGATTAGCCCCGTCTGCAAATCCTAAGTAGATCAAAGACTCCGTTGACATATTCCAACCAAGGGAAAAATCGATAAGCAAGTTGAATATGAAAACAAATGGAAAAGATATATACACTAATTACATTAGTATACAAAGAGTTACACTCAATCTTGGGGCTCAAGCATAATATATTTTCAAATAGAGCCCATTCCTAGGCTCAGCCAACATGTTCCCTTCATAATATTCTAATTCATAGGATCCTTCTTTTAAGACATGTCGAACGATATAGGAACCATGCCACATGGTATTGAACTTGCCTTCCCCTAGTGGTTCTTTGGCTTGATCATATAGAAGGACCAAGTCACCCTCTACATACAAACGATGAAAACAAGACTTATCATATTGGAACTTGACACGTCTTCTATTCACTTTGATATCCATATTGGCATCTCAATGCTACTCATCTAGAGTCTCTAAGTGCACGAGGCATTGTTCAAGATCAAAAGTGTCAAGTAGGAGGGCAAATTCCAATCTAGGAGAAGGGATTTCACATTCAATAATGTTATAACCCTAATTTTCACCAGACATGCTTACCTGGAATCAGGCCATCTCAGATTCCTTCTTTGCCAAAACATTGCTGAACAACTCTTCTTAAAAACACCTTTTATAAAGTTCCACTCGCTCTACTCCATTACTGCATGCATGTACATGCTAGCTGACCCAAAACAACCCACGTGTACCTACAAAATCATGAAAAAAGGAAAGTTGTTGACGAAACACACAGCTTTGGGTGAGTTAACTAAGCCTTTCGACCATGCATGGCCGAGGGTTCGACCAAATACCTATCTTCTTCTATCCTATAAAGGAAGGGTTAGGGGTCCCATTTGGAAGGGGAGAATCATAGTAAATAAACTATACCCGATTGTGCATTCCCTTTGTCCCAACCCTTTAGCCATCCTTGTGCAAAGAGAAAGAAAGAGAAAAGAAGTTGGAGGAAAGTTGAAGAGGAGCCCAGGACTAGGTTCGTGGAACAGTGGTCGGCTTCATCATTGTAAGTTGTTTTGTTGAAGTTAATAATAAAGAAGTACTTTTCCCATCCCACCATATGAGGTTTTCATGGTTTATTGCATACGTGTTTATTGAATCTCTAACCCATTAATCTATATATCAAATGCATGTGGAGTTCTTTGTTTGTCTTATGTGAATGCAGGTCATCCTTGGGAGGAGAGATGCAGTCAAAGAGCGATCAAGCGTGAAGAAGGATCGATATCAAACACCCGAAATAAGGTATGCTCACTTGATCTTCTTAACTACGTATTTGCTTAAGAATAATGGGGATTAGGTCCGGCACGACAATAGAAAGTAGGAATCTTTAGGTCTTTTCTGCATGCATAATAACACCCTAAGTGTTAGTCCATAGGGGGATTTCCCACTCACAACAGAATTGGCGACCATACTGGGGAAATCTCTAGGGTTTCTAGGAATATTTTTTGGTTATTTTTAAGAATTGGTTTCATTTCCTGTTTTTAAAGTTTCTGCAAAAGTCTGAGCTAACAGATATTCTAGTCTTCCATACCAGTTGTCTCTGTTTCTTTGCTTGACTGTATTTTTTTCTAAGAGTCACAAAGGTACACGCGACCTGTGTAAGGTCTGCATGCATGTACCCATGCCCTACATTCTCACAGCCCGCGTGTACACGGTAGCTGAGGAAGTGTCAGTCGCGTGTATGATTCCATAAATTTTCTTTTAGAGAGGCAGTCATCCTCTTCCCTGTCAGAATTAGTCCTTCTCAGGGGTTTTTTGGAACTCTTTCTAGTCTTTATTGTTTGCAATCTATAGCTTATGTTTCACCTTAGATTGGTTTTTTCTATGAAGTTTTCCTTGAATTGTTTTCTTTTTTCTGTTAAAGTAAGTGTCTGAGTCTTCAAGAGATTCTGGTGCTCAGTACCAGTAGTCTTTGCTTGGGCTGGCTTGCTTGGATTTTCATTTGTCTTAGAGTTTCAGATATACACGCGGCCTGTATAAGGCCAGCACGCATGTACACGCGCTCAGACTTTACATAGCTCTCGTGCACATGCTTTCTGTTGAACTGTCAGCAGTGTGCTTGTGGAGAGAATTTTTATTGAAGGTGAGGCAGTCATCCTTTCCTTTGACAAGAGTTATACCTCTCAGGTTTTTGGGTCTCTATCATAGAGGTCAGTAACTTAGGTTTGATCACAACAATAGATTTCTTTTTTCATTTAGAATTTTTCCTCAAAATTTTCTTTTATAGGGTTTTTAGACAAGTGTGAGAGTCCAATTTTAATTTTCTTGTGTGTGATTTTTAAAGTGACTCTTTTCCATCTGCGCTTAGGCCAGAGATTTTCTTGGTTTTCTCTTGTTGATGTTTTTCCTTTTTTCTTTGTGAGCATTCAAATAAAAAAAATCTTTTATTTCTTTGTTTGGTTAAAAAGTGTTGTTTTGCATTAGTAACCAGGGAAAAGTATTTTCTTTCATAAGTTCTTGATGGTTTACTTAGATCATAAGTAGCTCGTAGTCGAGTGAAATCCTTATTTGAGTTTGTTGTCCAAAGATCTTAGAAAATTTTTTAGGTTTGAAAAGTTGTTTAAGAGTTGAGTTAAGTAAAGGTTTTTGTTTCCAGCTTTCTGTTTATTTTTCTTTCATATTTCAAACATCACTAGTTTGACTTTCATAACCTTTGACTTAAGACAAGCCATAAAAATTAATGCTAAATCTAAACTTCATTAGACTTTTTATGTTTATAGGGTCAACCAACTAGTTTAGGGTTAGGGCCTTGAATTAGGTTGGAGAGGAAACTCTTCAAGGCCATTAAAATCAAACATTGGCATCTGAGTTAGGGAGTGTCAAAGTACAATATTGTGAAAGTTATCTGGGACCCCGCTCTAACACAAGGGATAAACACGAGGTCACGTGCGGAAAGGTAGCGGAGATAACCCCTCCAAAGATGGACCAATAGTAGTGGAGAACACATATAGAGGGCTTGTCTTGGGATTCTGTCGATTGCATTTTCCACGAAGCTCTGTGGGTCTCGAATCCGTTCAGGGTCCTCAATTGTCTTATGGACCACTTGATTTCGATACCCTTGATAGGTTTCAGGCTCGATACCCTACTCAGTTTGGTCTACCCGACTTTCAATTGTACCTGCTTTGTGACTATTCGTGCGCTGGCAACCTAGTTTCCTATCTTTTTAGAGACATACACAGGTGACTGTGGGGGTATACCATGGTACCTAGGATAGGCATTGGGCCATGCTTTGCAGAGTATACCCAGAGGGGGATTTCATGTCCGAGTTGCACTTGCACCGGCAAGTTTCTCTAACGTTGGTTGTTGTAACAATTCTTCCAATTAGTTTAGTGTTTGCTTGTTTTATCTTGTAGGGACCTTGTTAGTGTGTGTTTTTTTTGAACGAATAGAAATCCCTAGAGTGTATTTGATCTTCTCACACAGTGGAGGATCACAAGCTCTGCTGGTCACAAAGGCTTATGGGCCTGTCGCCGGTTACACTGGATCCACCCCCGCCACCACTAAGGCGAAGGCTAGACCAACAAGGGTGTTTTGAAGTGACCGGGTAACAAGAAATTGTGCCCGACCAACATTCGGAGGAAACAACCATTGTAGACTTTGGAGTGAAAGCTCTTGGTCCACTAGAACCTCCAACCACTGATATTTCAGCACCCATCATCGTACCGATTCACCATTACGAGTGCCGGACAGTGTCACCTGCAACAATGGAAACAAATGTTGTCACTCCTTCTGGGAATTCTTCAATTCCCACTCTGTTTGTCACCACAGGAGAGTTTCCACCTCCTAATCCACCGTCACCAGTCCGAGCCACCATGATCTTGACCACCTCTACCTCACACAATGGTCCAATCCCATCTATGGTGACAACCACAATCCCTTTCACACCAAGTGCGACAGGCTTTCTATTCTCATACGCGATGCCTAGCTCAAGTACAAGTCCTATACTTTCCTCCTCCACTTCACAGACTTTAGGTCTAGGGGCAGGGAGCTCTAACGCTCCTTTTCAAGGCCACATGGGGGGAAATTCAACTCCTTTTAATTCTTTCCCTTACGAGGGAGGTCATATACCTCCTTCATCCCCTTCACTCGGTGGTACACATCAACAATCCATCGGGCCACCTGCACACCATAGTTTATTTGGAGCAGGGAGTCAAGGACCACCTTCGCATAATATGCTGGTAGGTTCAACACCATTTTCTTTGTTCGGTGTGTTTGGTAACAACGCCTTCTCATCAGCTACTTTCCCGACTGGGGGCAATCCTGGTTTCAGACAACCTATTCCTATGCAGGGTACTATTCTTACAGAGGGGGCAAACCCAAGAACTTCTTCCGCATCAGGGCCTTGGAATTCTTGGCAGGGATCCATTCCCTCGTCGAAAATGTCGATCTGGGGTAGTTCTTTTCACAATCAATGGAACCTCGGACAAGGTACTATGCCTATCCCCACAGGATCGACATGGGGCAACCATTCCCAAGTCCTCCGAATGTAATGCACGCCCAACCATCTACGTCCTATTTTGGGAATTAGGCGATGATGTCTCCTCACACACAGAATCCGTATGCTGGTCATGGCCATGTTTTTTACTAGAACCCAGGCTAGCAACTGAACTTTTCCTGACAACTTGGTGCCAGTCAAACTCTAGGTCCCTTTTTCCCAGGTTATCACCAACAACCCAAACTACCTTTCTTGGCAACCTTTCATTTTCCAGACTTGACAAGATTGTTGAATGACCCTATCTATCACGATCCGCATTGGTCCCCTATGCTGATGAAGTTTCCTTCAGACATACCAAAGTTCAAAGCCAATCCTAACGAAGATCCAGGAGATCATGTGACTACCTTCCATATTTGGTGCTCATCTAACTCGTTGAAAGACGACTCCGTACAGTTGCGATTGTTTCAACATACTCTCATTGGGAGTGCCGCAAAATGGTACATTGAGCTCGACCGCTCAAGATACTCTTCCTTCGGCGAATTGGAAATGGATTTCCTAAACCATTTCCAATTACCTGTAAGATATGATGCTGGCACATAATTGTTGGCCAATTTCACATAGACAAAAGAATACCATATCTTTGATCACATCTGAGAATGGAGATGCCGAAGGAGTTTAATTAAGGTGCCAGTCCCACCAGCATTCTTAACTAAGTGGTTCCTTAAGTCTTTGGTCCCATAGTTATCCAAAGACATCGCGACATCGGGAGTATTTTATGAAGAAGACACCATCATGAGAGATCAACAACTTGAGCTAATCTATTCTCAGTCCGGTTTATTATACGAGATCTTGCCAGATGTGCCACGCTCAATACTTGATAAAACCAAACAGAGAGTTGGACCACATGCCAATGGTATTGTTGGTTCCACACAAACAAAGCCCACTGAGAAACTGACGAAGCAATTGCAACGATTGTCTATACAACACACATCGGCCAGCCAAACTACTGTTTTGGCTGCTCCCCGTACTAAAACTTCGAATGTACACATAGTGCAATCGACAAATACAAAGGCCACCCAACAGCCTGAAGGAAAGAAAAAACAACGGAGGAAGGGTAAGGGGGATAAGAAACCCACTAATAATGCTGGCGGGGGAAACATTGAGAAACATAAGGCGAGGTATCTGTACAACCTGTGCGCAAAAGACCACCCGAACCACCAATTTCCTCGGCTTGCAGAGGCCCAAAATTTTATGACATAGGAACAACCTGTTGTGTTAACTAATCCATTTCAGCATGGGCAGAACCTAACCTAAGCCTCTACAAGTGCGGAAGGGGGCAGTCAAGGACCCTTGCCATCTTCGAACAATCCTACATCCGTGAATGTGTATATGATGAAGGGTGATGCTTTTATATCGACTAGAGCGCATGACTACAATAAACCAAGCATTTATGAGTGTTAGGACCCTATAATGTACCCTTTTTCTCATACTTTTTTCTATCATTACATCCTTTTCCCACTCATATTTAAGCCTACATTATCACCTTAATCCATTTTTCCAAAGGTATATAACGTTTCTTCTCTTTTCTATATGTTTAATTTGTTTTACATGTAATTTTACATTACTCTCATACTTAGCCATTAATCGGAAATGTATAGTTGCTAAAATAGTTTGAAGACTGTAGTTAATATATCGTTGTTGCTTGAAGACCATGTTGCTGAAATAGTCAAGTAATACACAAATCTCATTGATGAAACAGTCCGTGATTTGCGATGCTGAAACAACATTTCACATACAGCAGTAACAAGAAGGAGCTGTTACACTGGTCGCAACAAGATGTACCTTAAGCCAACACCATTAAACCATCGTTGTTGCTTGAAGACCACGTTGTTGAAATAGTCAAACAATACGCAAATCCCGTTGCTGAAACAGTCCATGATTTGCGATGCTGAAATAGTATACAACAGTAACAAGAAAAGACAAATAAAGGAGTTGTTACACTGGCCACAAAAGTTGTACCTTAAGCCAACACCATTACAACCATTGTTGCTTCTTGAAGACCATGTTGTTGAAACAGTCAAACAGTACACAAATCCCGTTGCTGAAACAATCCGTGATTTGCGATGCTGAAACAGTATACAACATGTTGGCAGCCAATTCACATTTTTCCATTGTCTTATAAACCGCCTACACCAATGTTTTGCAAACATCAATTTTTCGTCGCAATTTTCATATAAACGACATTTTTATTTTTTCTACATTTGTACATTTACCTTCGTTTTTGTTTTCATGACTGAAAGCGTGAAAACTTGGTCTTTCGAAGTCGCATTAAAATCATTGTTGAACTGTCGTTATCCTTCTTATCGACGCGCCTATTGAGCTTACTTTTCATTTATCATTACATAGTTGGTAAGATCTTTTGATTTGTATTTATGCTTCGATTGATTGTGACTTTGTCTCATTAAGTTGGTGATGCATTAGCAATTGGATTTATATGTTCTTTAATTTGGTTTGATAGACCATTGGTTTCATAAAAATATATAGGTGTTATGGTTAAACCTTTGATGTATTTCATTTGATATCACACCTAGCTCAAAACTGCATTGGCGCATGGGTTAAACTCTTGACATGAATTGTTACAACACATTGCCACATGGTCAAAACATTGGTATTGGTTTCAATTTTTAGGTTGGTGTTTGAAAACTATGGCATAAAGTTGATTGCGCGCATTGGTTCTACCATTGATTTCATTGGTTGGGCAAATGACTTGATTGTTGAACTATACAATAGTGGGCCGAACAGCTATGAAAGCCGGCGGTTGTACCTTGGCAATAATTATTATGCATGGCAGAGATAAACTCCACCACCTTCGCACGATGGAATTTATGCCTATCCCGTATCCCTGTTTTACCTCTGTTAGTTCGGGTAACCCTTCGTGCACTTTGCTCCTGTGTCTTCTATGAACCAGACCCTGGCTCGTTCACCGTGTGCTCGGCTCCATGGCACCGGTGGTGTGAATCGAACCAAATGACAACCAAGCCTTGCTATTATTTGACAATTCCTGAAAAGACTTAGAGGATAACGGATGGCTCACCTTTGTACAATGATTTGATGGTTTTAATCTAGTTGTGGCACAACAGTTCAACCTCACTTTTGATGGCTGTAGAGCCAAGGTGGGCGACATATAGTTGGAAATCAATGAGAAGTTTATTAGTTCTGCTACAGGGTTACCTGTCACAGGCCAGTGTTGGTTCAAAAATTTGAAAGTGGAAGAGGTTCCATGGCCACTATTGTTCGTCTCCGGAAAAGTCACATCTTGTGACAGAGGTATGCCCATATCCTTGCTTAAACCACGATGGCATTACCTTTTGATAATAGTCAAGTAGTTCGTGACCTCTGAAGGTCAATATGGACTCATTTTTCTCTACCACCTGTGCTTGTTAATGAATTTTATGGAATACCCGTTGAATATGCCCTTTTACTTTCAGCGTAGCCTATATAAAATGTCAAAAATATTTAAAAGGGAGAAGGTTGACAGTAGCCTGTTCCACCATGGACTAATTAAACTTATCATTGTTCATTACTTAAGTCTCCATGGTGATAGTTGGAGAGCTTTCATCGCTCGAAATGGTTTTGATGATACAGACCCTGTCCAGGTTGACAAGCCTGTGGTAAATGAAACCAAAGTTAGGCCACCCGTGCCCTTCCATATCCTACTACCCTCTCCTAAGCCTTCGGTCGACCCTGCTATTGACTTACCAGACATTGGAACTGAGAAGGTCGAGGCTATAAAGAGACCTGTGAGCAAAAAGGCTAAGGCAAACCCTACTGCTAATGCCAAAGGAAAAAGGAATGCCCAGCTTATTTCAAAGATGGCTAGGAATAAACCTAAACCCACCACTGAGCAGAAACCCATTGTCCTTAGTGAGGATTCTGACTCTAACATAGAACGTTTCTTAGCCAGTGAGTACCCTTACTCACAGGGCCTATCCTCCGAGCCACCTTATGATTTCGTTTCGAACCTTCCCCCGTGCCTAAGAAACAATCCCAGTTACCAAGGGATTAAACTCCCTAATGAAACCCTCAACAATGTAACCAAACCCTCGCCTGCTCTTTCGAAACCCGAACAGTTGTCCCGTGACCAATGTGATTTATGGTTGGAACGATACTATATAGACGTTCCTGTGCTTCAATCAAAAATCCAATCTCCGGAAAGTCAAGTTGCAGTGTTGACTAGCCAAAGAGACAAACTCCAAGCAACTGATAAGAAGTAGTAGACAACTGGTTCCATCATTTTCAAGAATGTTGAATTGGCCACAACCGTTATCAACTCCAAATTGTCATGATCAAGCCATCTGCTCGCCATACAGGTATGAATTTTGATATTGTTTTCGTTTTTGTAAATTCCATGGACAAATACAATGTTTTAAATTTGGTCTTCGAATAGCTCTGTTTATATTTCGAAATGGCTCTGTCATAATGTGTTCATCCTATATATTTTTTGCTTTGCTAAAAATAAATGGAATTTCGTTTTAGATACATGAGTTGATCATTCCCAGTTTAGTCATTGATAGATTTTTATTGGATTTTCGTTTGGATTTGATTTGTTCGTTTTTCTGATTGAGTTAACGAAACTGATGGTTTGCTTTCAATTGAATTCGTCTTGAACAGGAAGTTTTTCATGCTCAATTTAGAATACGATAATGTTTGGATTTGATTTCGTTATGGTTCATATGTTGTGATTGGAAAACGATTTCAATGAGTTTGGTTGTTACGATATTGTAATATGTTGTGTCATAAGAATAGGAATATAACTCTGTTCGGTTTCAATTTGGAAAGAACTACTCTGTTTCGTATGAAAACAATGCTCTCATTTAAGCCTGTGTAAATGTGCCCAAATCATGGAATGGTTTTGATTCATAATAACTATGTTAAAACCTTAACTGTTCGATTCGCTCTTATTCTGATTGGATTATCCCATATCTGAGTTGACAAGATTGTTTTATGAGTTGGATTCGTATTATAATTGCTGCTCTGTTTGATTTTAAATTTGCAAAACGAATTGGTCGACCTAGGTTATCTCTATCAAATCCGGTTATAATTCGTTTGAATGGAACGATTTTGATCAAAGTCAATCGATTTTGTTTGCCCAAATTGCAATAACAAACGATCGGATAATTCTTACGAGTTCTGTTACCAATTAATTGATCCTGTTATGATTTCATTTGAATTGATTTGCGCGCCAGCTTGAGTCAATCCACTCTTGGCATGAATCATTTTCTATGTCAATACAGTTATAACGATTTGAAAAATGATGTTGTTGGATTCGATCGTATCTCCTATTGATAAAGAAACATAATGATTGCCTACGATTTATCTTGATTATATCAGTTTCAAATTGATATCAAACGATTTCACAACTGTTGATTATGATTCTGTTCATTTAATTTTGTGGTAACAAAAGAAACAGAGTATGCGTATCTCTATGATCATTTGATTGATCTTGATCCTGTTTGATTTCGAATGGTATAACCATTTCAATTTCAATGATTTGTTTTCAAATAGGTATTGGATGTTAATTGAATTTAATTCTTTAAAAAGATTTTCAATCGATTTTAATGCTGATTCTGTGTCTTATTTAGACCAGCTACAGAATCGCAAGATTCTGTAGCTAGTCTATAGAATTAGATTTTTATTATTTTATTAATAAAGGATCCTTCTAACTTGTCCATTTTTTACCCTTTTTAGGTAAATTCGAATTGCATGGGACATGTTGGACATGCTAGGGGAATATTTATGTATTTTAGTTTTATTGTAGGTTCCTAGTTTAGTTAAACTTGGGATATCTTCCCAGATTTATGTAAACAGTTTTGATAACTTCCACAGGGAGGTTTTACCCTGTGGAAAACCTATAAATACTTATTATTTTTGTAATAAGGATCATCCTCACTTGTGGGAGAACCAGGCTATGGATTCCTAATACAAACTGAGACAGAAGTTGATGTTCTGCTACAACTTTCGCTTTCATAATATCAATTTTTTGTTTCATGTTTATGCTTATCAATTTGCATTTGACTAGTGACTACTTTAGCTATCATAGTCTTTTGCGGATTGATATGATTTAATTAATGTGATCCATGTCTGATTTATTTCATTAATCTAAAATAAAACAATTACCTTTGGTCAGTTAATGAATGACAGATTTCTCTTCTTCATCAATTGAACTATTATGTATAAGTCTTTTCATACGGGTTTATCTAACTGTGGAGATTTATAAATCATATGATTGTTGTGATTTTTATGTCTTGTTTGTCCTGTAATCACACTTGAAGAGAACAGTAGCTATCGTTTATGAGAATCTCCTGGATAATTCGGTGCGGGTTTCCTCCCTCCGATCAGCTAAAACAATCATCATACACAGGGCAAATCTGGAGCATTTCTCTAGGTCAGTTTGTAATTTATTTTTATTAATTTCTTTAGTATACTATTAGTATTTTAGTTAGATATATTTGTAGTTTAGATTAGTGATTTTGTTTAGTTAGTTTTCTGTTTTATTTCTGTTCATAAAATTATAAAATCAACAAAAATATCTTTCTCTGTCTTAGGGCAGAATATAAATGAATTTTTCAGGTTTTATTTAAATCTGTAAATTGTAGATATTGTACATTTTGTGAATAAGTTATATTTCAGTTAGTAGTTAGACAGTTAATTAGTTAGAGTTAGTATAGTAGTAGTTAGTAGATTATATATATAGAATAGTCATATTAGTTTAGTTTGTTTTAATAATTAGTTTTAGTTTAGTTTGTTTAATAGTTAGTTTTAGTTAGATTAGTTTATTAGTTAGTGTTATTTATTTTTAGTTAGATTAGTTATTGTAGATTAGTTTTCCTTTTTTGTTTTCTTAGGACCTTAGATCAGCTAACATCGCCGCTAAACCCGTCAGGGTGGTTCATCCCAAACGGCTTGGGTTATTAGACAACCCCGGACCGGTTCCACTCTTCCAGTTGATGGACGGTCGATTTTGCCTCGTCAACACAACAGTAACAAGAAAAGACAAATAAAGGAGTTGTTACACCAGCCGCAACAACTGTACCTCAAGCCAACACCATTACAACCATTGTAACAACATTTTTCTACGGAAGATCAGAACATCCTATTCCAACATAGAAGATTAGATCAAACTAAGAATAGGATTTGTATGTACACATGTAATTTTATGCTTAATTGTATTAAGTGGATTTTCCTCTTTAAATAGGGGAGACATCAGCATTAGAAGGGAGATTACGAAAGGCTTAGCTAGAGGCGAATTACAGAGAAGGAGCGTGTTCACTTTGGATATTGTAACTTGTCATATTTGACAGATGAATAAAAGATCATTCTGAGCATTCCTTCTTAATTCCTTTTATTTTCAGGGAATCTTGTGAGAAGGAAAGGGCCCACCTTCTTCACAAGATTCACCCATTAGTTTCTATAGTGTGTTAGTATTGTTTTTATCTATACCTTGTTAAAAATATGTTTCCATTGATTGTTACATCATTTTCATACAATTCATTACTAGGTAATTGTTAATCATTTTGATTGGTAATTTTGTTTGCAGAATGAGTTTATGAAAGTGTGATAGTTAGAGACAGGTGCTGAAGATTCCTACTTTGAGGAATAGGGTCCTGTTCTCTATTACATAATATTTAGCCTTCGGTACTTGTTAATCATTTTGATTGATAATTCTGTTTGCAGAATGATTCTATGAAAGTGTGATAGTCAGAGAGAGGTGCTGAAGATTCCTACTTTGGGGAATAGGGTCCTGTTCTCTGTTACAAAATAGTTAGTCTTGTTTGCAGTGTGCTGAAAGGTTCCTTTTTCCTAGGTTTCTATTTCTTAATGTAATCCAGGATTCTTCTGATAATTATTTTCTCTTGAATCTTAAAACTCTACAATAGATAGATTGCTTTCACTGTAATTCAAGGTAGAACTTCAGTATGTTCAAGGCAAGGTGTGATTAGTGTAACTTTTACTACAACTTTGGATTGCTTTTCAGATTGAGCATATACAGTGTGTCATTCCCTTTGAACTAAACAGACTTCCATGGGTTGACAATTTATGTGACACTTGATTGTTTTAATTAATAAGAAATTATAGTGACCAACATTTTGGCGCCGTTGTCGAGGAAGGAAATTATAGATTTCAAAAGCATTTACATTTTTCTTTCATATGTATAGATTGCATGAGAGGACATGGACCTCCCCAAGGAAACTGACCCTACATGTGGTAGGGGCAGAGGAAGAGGAGGAAGAAAGACTTTTATCGACCAAATTATATCAAAATCTAAATCTGTTGTTCCTCAACGACCAAGCTCTCGAAAACCAAAGCCCCAACCTTCCTTTCAAGTGAACTTTGAAACATAGACAGTTGAAAAACTAGCAGAGGACATTGAGGATCGAGCAAGTGCAGTAGGGGAACAAATAGAAGAAACCATGGATGGATATAATGAAGAACTACACCATGAAGAACAGGTAGGTCTTGAAGAAGAGGTAAACGATGGAAACTCTTTTTCTACCTTAGGATTTCCTATTGGTGATCTTCCTAGAGGAGTAGCTCCCATGAAGATCTTATATTCCACTTTTAGATTTACCTAACTTTCATGGTTTATCTTCTGAAGATCCTGATGAATTCCTTTTTGATTTTGACATATTATGCAAAAGTTATGATTACATTTCCAATGCTAAAAAATTAAAGCTATTCACAAAAACATTAAAGGGAAATGCATTAAGATGGTTCATGAGTCTTGGAGGTCATGTAATCACAACATGGGATCAGATGAAACAAAAATTTCTGCACAAATATCAAGACTATTGCCGAACGAGAGAAAAAATAGAGGAACTATTCACGATGATACAGAAAGAGGATGAAAATCTAGAGGACTTTGTGGAAAGGCTACAGTATAATCTACAAAGATCCAGTCACCCCGATGTAAGTAAAGATATTCTTAAAACAATATTATTAAAAGGAGTAAGGGATGACTATCTAGATATGCTGAATATGCTTGGTAAAGGGGACATATCTAAAGAATCACATGATGAAATTGTTAACCTATGTAAAATATGTTCAAGAGGAGCTACAAGGAATAGATCAAACAACAGGGATACCACATTTTCAAGAGTTCAAAAATCAGCCAGTGGAGGAGCAACAAGAGCCGAAATAGGTAATCTACTTGAGGAAATTAAAATTGAAATGTTAAGTTCTTTTGCTTCATAAATTGACACCTTGTAGATTCAAAAGAAACAAGCCGAAGCAGAAGCAGCTATGTCCATATTTTGTTCCAAATGTAGAGATAATCACCCACGAAGGGAATGCCCATTGGAAAAAAAGCCAATTTGCACCATTTGTGATAAATATCATGAAACTCAACAATGACCTTCTTTACCAAGAATCAAAGCAACATTACAACCAACCGATGAACAAGCTGAAGCTGTCTATCTGTTGACACAAAGAAGGAAATGGAAACCACGAGGACAAGGTATGAATCCTAATATGCCATTTACATCTTCTATCGTTGGAATAATTATCCTTCTTTTAGTCAAGCAAATTACCCTCCCTTCAATCAAATGAATTACCCACCCATGCAACAAAGAAACCCTCCCTTTGTAGACCCAACAATATGGATTCCTTAGCCTTCACAACAGCAACCTTACCTTAACCAATGGAATCCAAATTGGAGAGGTCAACAACCCTCGTTCCCAAATCAATTTCCTCAATTTCAATCACAAGTTCAACAACCACTCTCTTTACCACCAGGTACTCCATCGAATAATCAAATGATGAGGCCCCAACTACCTGTACAACCTAACCCTAACCCCAATAATAAGGCTGTGCAATGCATTGATATTCAAAACCAACCTATATTTTCTCTTTTCCCTACACAATGTAATGATATTCATTTACGATCTGGCAAAATAGTAGAACCTATCATTGATGATGTTACCTCCTCTTATTCCGATAAAGAAGAAATAAAAAAGCCCGATGTACCTGAAGAGGTACAACCGTCCTCAAACACTGACGCTAAAACAACAGAACCACCATTCCCTGAGCATTTAGCTTTGACTAAAACTCCTGAGCCACCTACTTTCAATCTTCTAGGGGAATTACAAAATCTCTATGTCAAAATTCCACTATTACAAGCACTAAGAGATGTACCAATTTATTGCAGAACTATGCGAGACATTTGTGTTAAGAAACCTGTTAGGAAAACTACAGATCCCATCATAGTTCATGTCATGGTTGATTTGTCTGTACTAATGTTGGGTAAAGCTCCTCTAGTTAAATATGGTGATCCCGGCCATCCTACTGTCACAGTGCAAATTGGAAAAAAAATAATTCCTCGAGTTCTGGTAGACTTAGACACTGCTATCAATATTATGACTCTTGAAACTTCACAACTGTTACAGCTGAAGAATGAAATCAGAGATACCCCAACCATTCTATAATTTGTTGTCCGTTCTACAATCAAACCAGAAGGATTCATTGAAGACCTAATCATCTCAGTTGAATCCTGGAATTATCTAGCTGACTTTGTGGTATTATAACCTAAAACAAAGTTGGGGGGTCATGTTGGGTATGTGTTATATTCTTTGCACGGGTATGATGGAAAAAGAAAGGTGCATGATCAGTGGTGCCAGGATAGGGCAAGAATTCTGGGCAGAGGCAGTGGGTACTGCATGTTATCTGGTCAACAGATCACCCTCATCAACATTGGGTGACAAGACTCCACAAGAGGTATG
>JZKD02S0797586.1:226784-247194 GCA_000966675.3 Picea glauca
TGTACCTTGGAATGATCAAGTGGAATGATAGTATAAGTCAAAATGCAGGTGATGAAGGGTAAAATAATAGCAAAAAGTATGGGCAAAAAGGGTACAATATATGGTCCTAACATTAGGAAGGAGTTGGACTTATGCCATGCAAGCAGTGGTTGCTACAGTTTTTTGGGTCTTGTTGTTTCCACATGAGGACCGTATTGTGACCATTGATCAATTGTCTTTCTCCAGACCTGACTCTTTATTGGGGGTGTCCGTGGTCTCGATGATTGATAATCCTCAACCAGGCATAGTCAATGTAGGGGTTGGTTTGTGCCCATATTTGATGGGTACCTTCGATTACTTGCCCCCTCAAGGCGATTTCAAGTTCATATCTGACCACCATAAGGTTGAGTTTTTCCAAGTTTCATTATTTCGGACGACTTACTTCACCGATATATGGATACTTCCTTCCCCATCAGCCACGATGGATGTGACATGGCACCCGGTCATGTACATGCCCTTGTTTGCAGCTAAAGTAGTGTACTCTTTAGTCCAGTAAGCTTCAACCAACACAAATCCAACTCCTGCACAAGAGTTAGATCCATTTCTAGAGCCTATTTTGGCTCAACGTTCTCTCACTGACATCTATTTGTTATAATTAGTATTTCCCTCCGACGAAGCAGTAATTGCAATGACTAGTCCGGACAAGCCCTGGGATGATCTTCATCATAGATCGTACTTCATCTCAGAGTGAAGCAGAATCATAGCTGGAGAATTCTCCTTGACTATGACTGGAGATAGGTCTTGTCCTATTAATCCCTTAGCTACACATGAGGTCTATGCTGAGGGTAATATGTCAACCATCGCTAAAACCATACCGATCAATATCTCCAGAACCTCTGGCATCATGGAGAATGTTTTCGTCGGAGCTGACTGCTCACCCGAAGAGATTCAAATCTACACAGCTCTATTTAAAGAATTCCACGACATTTTTGCCTGGTCTTACGAGGAAATGCCAAGCATCGATCCAAAAATAGTCAAACATGAAATCACAATGTATCCAGATGCCAGGCTTGTTCGACAGAAGCTTCATCCAGTTAATCCCAGGAAAGTAGCAACCATTAAGGTTGAAGTTGAGAAACTGCTAAAAGCTGGTTTTATCTATCCTATCCATTTGACCCAATGGGTGTCAAATATTGTGCCCATCAATAAAAAACAAGGCACGATTCGTGTATGTACAGACTTTCGTGATTTGAACAAGGCCTATCCAAAAGATAATTTTCCCACACCATTAATCGACCAGATAATTGATCAATGTGTGGGTTGCGAGGCCTTCTCTTTCATGGACGGTTTTTCGAGATATTATCAAATACAAATAAAACCCGAAGACCAACACAAAATGACATTCATTTGTCCATGGGGTACATTCGCGTATCGTAAGATGCCTTTTGGTCTCAAAAATGCTGGAGCGACCTTTCAACGGGCCATGTCTTTTTCTTTCCATGACCTCAAGCATATATTCGAGGCCTATTTAGATGATTTAGCATCTTGATCTCACAAGAGAACAGATCATCCCACACACCTCCGACTTATCTTTGAGCGTTGTCGCTACTTTCGGATTCACTTGAATCCAACCAAGTGCATCTTTTGCGTAACATTAGGAATTTTTTTAGGTTACATAGTGTCAACAATAGGGATCATGGTCGATCCTCTCAAGGTTGAGGCAATAATTCAGTTGCCTACCCTATGCACAATCCTTCAACTTCAGAGTCTATAGGGAAAGGCAAAAATTTTAAGAAGTTTCATCGCCAACTATGCCTAGATCACAAGGGGATTTATGAACTTACTGAAGAAAGACGTTCCTGTTCATTGGGACGATGCCGCTCAACGCTCTTTTGATTCCTTGAAACATGCCCTCACAACTTCCCCTCTGCTTCAACCACCTAACTATAAAAAATATTTCTTATTATACCTGGCTACAACAGAGTCAACCATCGGCATGGTCTTAGTTCAGGAGGATGCCTTGTTCTCATAATAAGTGATTTATTACCTGAGCCAAGGCCTCGTAGGATCGGAACTCAATTATTCTCATATCGAAAAACTTGCATTGGCAATAGTCCATGCTGTTCAACGGTTCCATCATTATGTTCTGTTTCGCAAGACCACCATCATTGCTATTGTGAATCCATTCCAGTACATGTTTACACGACGGGTAATAGAAAGAAAGATCGGTATATGGATAGTCGTCCTCCAAGAGTTTGACTTAGATTTCATTTCACCGAAATCCAAAATGTCAATGGTCTTCACAGAACTTATTTTAGAACTTCCCGTTGAGTCAGGTGATGTTGTGCCCGAAGAGTGTCCTATCAGAGGAGATATGTTTTTGATCACATCTTTGGATCCCTGGTATGGAGATATACTTATCTATCTCCATACTTTGAAGTGCCCCACCTCTAATTCTTGTGATGAGCACCGACGTATACGCCATCAGGCTAAGAATTATCTCATACTCGATGATACGTTGTATTGAAGAGGTGTAGACTACATCCTACGCCGATGTCTCACTCACGAAGAAGTAGTTATCACGCTTAATGATTTCCATATCGGAGCGTGTGGCGGTCATTTGTCTGGGTTGGAAACAACCCAAAATATTTTATGAGCAGGTTACTTCTGGTCGACACTAATAAAAAATTGTATCAAATGGATCAAGAAGTTCCACCAGTGTTAGATCTTCTCTCAGAAGATGAGGGCACATCTCGCTCCTATGTTTCCTGTCATCACAATTGGTCCCTTCACCAAGTGGGATATTTATTACACTACATGCAACCCTCCTTCAGCAAGGGGGCACCATTATATCATTGTAGCCGTAGACTACTTCATGAAGTGGGTCGACGCTATGCCAACATTTAAAGATGATGGAGAGACTGTGACTCTCTTTTTATTCAACCAGATAATAGCAAGGTTCGACGTCCCTAGGGATATTGTCACTGACCATGGAAATCAATTTCAGAACCAGATGATGACCGAGTTAACATCAAAGCTTGGATTGTGACAAGAACATTCATCACCCTACTACCCCCAAGCAAATGGTTAGGTGGAAGCTGTAAATAAATCTCTTAAGACCATCCTACAGAGAATGATCAACTCAACCAAGTCCAATTGGCATTTGATGTTATACTCGACATTATGGGCTTACCGAATGTCTGTTAAGACTGCAACCGGTTTCTCAACTTTTCAAATCATTTACGAGATGGAAGCAGTCTTTCCTATCGAATGTCATATCCCGTCCCTAAAGTTGGCAGTACAACTATTGCCAGATACTTCTCCACTTGAAGAATGGTTATTATACCTTGAGCAGCTTAATGAGCAGCGTTGTGATGCGGCCCTGGCTAATGAGGCTCACAAACATAAAGTCAAGTGTCAATATCATCGGTCCATTCATCCTTAGATTTTCTCTGAAGGCAACCTTGTCCTAGTCTATGACCAAGATAACGACCCCCTGGGGGCAGGAAAATTCAAACCCATGTGGTTCAGACCTTTCATCATAAAAGAGGTTCTAAAAAAGGGTGCTTATCGTCTGGTTGACTTTGAAGGGAATGCTTTGGTAGAGCCTAGAGATGGGCTCTACCTCAAGAAGTATTACTTATAGGCAGGTCACCATGGGTAACTTTTTTAACATATGTATAGTCTTTGTACTATTACTTTCTAATTTATTTTAGTATAATGGATGTGTCATTTTTGATGTTATCTTTCATCACTGTGGCAGATGTCAAGTGAATCCGAGGTTTTCATTGGGTACAGAGACAGTGCTAGCCGGCACACTCGGAGGCTTGCCTCCACAGCTTTGGTAATTTTTACACCTCGAGGCCAGTTATTATCTTATGGAGGTATATGCTTAGGTGACACCACAAACAATGTCACCGAATATAGTGTGGTTATTGATTTGCTTCATGACGCCCTATCATTTGGTATCTCTCATCTCTGGGTCTATCTCGACTCTCAATTGGTTGTGTCTCAATTAAATAGAGTCTACCGTGTTCATGATCCGACTTTACACCAACGATTCCTTAGGGTACATCTCTTAGAAAAAATCTTTGATTATATTACATATTTTCATGTGCTTAGGAGATTAAACCAAATTACAGATACTCTAGCTAATCAAATTTTAGATTGGCATCTCACACACATATGAAAGGATATACACATAAACATGTAAATGCATTTTTAAAAGTAAAAATGATCCATAAGACACAGAAAGACATAAAAATCCATATATAATATCATAGTCACCGGAGTACATAGGTGGATGCAAGCACCTCAAAATTATGACCATTAACAAGTCATGGGGCTTATGACCTCAAAATATATATACAAATAGTTTTCTCGGCATGTGAAAAGTCTAACTATGGTCAGGGCCTGTGGGCCCTGTTGTACTGATCAACAACATTTAAAAAATGCCGAAACAATTAGACCCATGTCCATGGTGCCCCCACTACATGAGGATACATAGATGGTGGTAGATCCTTAATCTCTTCCATAGGGACTGTGCGGGTGAGCGAAGTAAAGTTTTTCTTGACTCGTCTCAACACCCTCTCAACCTCCCCGACTAGAAGCTCTCTTGCTGCTGTTAGTCCCCCTACGATGGCAGGTGCGGCCCCTGGCCGAGGATGACACCTGTTCCTCACATAGTCCACAGTTCACATTGGTCCCACATCTACACACAACAGACACATATCCGTCAAATACTCTGGTATAAAAAATTATATATATATAAAAAAAAAAATAACATAAAAATTACATATGTTTCAAAAAACAAAAAAATGGCAAAACAATGATGTAAACTTACCCATCTCTCCTCACTCCTCACTAGGACGTACTGGTATCTCAAGATCTCTCGAGAAATCAATCCCAACATAAGGGTAATCCTCTATGACTGGGATCTGTCGTGACAACCAAGCGAAGAAATCATCGTCAAAGGACTTATTGGTCCTTCCACCACCCTATCGTGGCAGTAACACTGTCCATATACAAAATGCAGGAAGAGAGGCTTGATGTCCTCGTACCACTACTTGAGGATTGAAGCTCATAACTCTTTCAAAGAAGAAAGAGCATAGAATGGTCCCAAACCCGAAGTTCCTCTGCGTCCGCGACCGACAATCTGTCAATTGCCTCTTCATACAATCTAGCAGGGTTGTGCTCCAGTCAAATATTTGTGCATTTAAGCACTGGATGACACAGTTCATCTGTGCACGGGAAGTCTGATGTAAAGCTGCAGAACTAGTCATCCGCCCAATAAGAAACACAATCGCCTACATCGATAAGTCAATAATATTTCTTATGGGCACCTATGAGCTCGATCAGTCTGTACCAGCCTCACAATAAAGTCCTATCAATTTCGCTATGTTATGAGTCCCTGAAGGAAATGTCCGGAAATTGACTGGTTCCCCTCTCCTGGAGAGGCCAGTCAAAAAATATATGTCCTCTGTCGTGGGCACTAGTGATTTCCCCTCTAACATAAATGCCTCTGCATTAGGATGCCAATAATCAACCAAGGAATTCAGTAGCCTAGGTTGTGCCCGCATAAAAGGACATAAGAAGAACTTGAGTAGCCCACATTGCATTAAGGCGACCACAACATTGGGGTCTTCCCCGACCAACTCACTAACTTCCTCATGCTCTCTTTCCCTCCAGTGAACATACATCCTACAAAACACCAAGTTCAGGAGGGTTAACCCTTGTTTTTTATTTTTTTTCATTCAATAAGGGGGTCCACGTGGGCTGTAATGCTGACAGTCGTGTGTACACACGTGCAATTTTTACTCTGCCCGAATGTATACGCGGCTAGTCATAATACAACCCGCGTGGACCTAGGGCCGACCGTTTGAAAGTTGACGCCCCCCTAAAACTTGAAACCCAAAGCATAAATAAAGATTTAAATTGCAAGAGGAGAGATTTTATATTTACTTGGTCCAGACAGATGGTCATTTCGTCCATTGTAGCTCCTGGAATCACCACTTTTATCAAAGGGTTTTTTCACTCCAAAGTTAATTTCCAAATCAACAATGGTGATAATGAGCTGCCAGCTTCTATTTATAGACTTTTTGGCCTCTTTTTGTCACTTTTTTGGCCCCCCTTATCATTTTCTTTAAACAAAAAACCATTTAGAGTGATTCAGGAGTTGCATTGGAAGGGTATGATCGGGTATCAAGACATTTTTTTTTGGAGTTTTGGGTAACTTTTGATGGTCCATGGAAAAATCTCAGATGATCAACTCGAGAATGTAGTTTAGGTTTCCTCCCTGACTTTTGTATCTCATTGTCTTTATCCCTTTTCCATAGGATCGATCCCATGAGGTTGTGACACGGAACCATCATTTCTGCTTTAGAAGTGTCGCAAGTTGGTGGTAGAGCTTACCGGAACATGGATGCCCTAGGTAGATCCTGGTTGCATTATGGTGTCCATGCTATCTCTAATCATTGTAGGCTTGGGAGACCTTCTTGTTTTTTCCTGATTACGAGTTTGAGCCTCATTTACATGATTCCTTTTCACTCTTGACCTCACCCTCGGGACTCCCAAAAGACATAACGGGTCTTGTTTTAAGCCCTTTTCAGACCCTCTAAACATGAAAATATTACCGAACGATCTTGTGGCCTTTCACGCTCGTTAAACTAAAATTTGATAGTCACGTCTGTCTGGTGGTATTTTACCCCTTTCTGGGTCCGGACGATCAATTGTACAAACAAAGGTATACTCTAAGGAACTTCAGTTCTCTAGAAGAGTACTCTTTGGTATCATTTTATCCCTTTTTTGGACTTGAGGGACTAAATTTACGAAAAAGGAACCTCCACGGAGTCCATAGTTAAGCTCTTTTCAGAGTCCCTAAAATTGAAAAGATCGTTGAGTGACCTTCTTCTTTCACACTCATTAAAATGGTCCAGAAGAACATTCCTGATGGATTCCATAGTGAATATTTTTTCAGACTCCTTAAAAATGAAAAAATGGCCGAGTGATCTTGTCTTTATCACACTCGTTAAAATGGTTTTGAATAGAGGTCTTTTCGGTGCTAGTTTACCCCTTTTTCGAACTGACTAGACTACCTTCGAAAAAGGTACCCTAGTAGAGTCTCCTTTTACATTTTTTCAGACTCTCTAAATATGAAAAATTGTTGAGCTTACCTTATCTGGGCTCGTTAAACTCACATCAAAGGATGTTACCATTGTGCGTTTTATTACTCGCATTTTCATACCCGCATCTTTGGCCTAATGCCGGCTCCATGTTGCTCTCAACTGAACCATCTAAAGCATGCCTTATACACAAGCCCTGTAGCACTTTTCATCTGCATCTTGACACCTTTGGCCCCTGGAGGATTTTTCCCAAGTGTCCTTACTCTGAACATCAGTCTTGTCCCTGTGCCTTGAACTTGTATATTTTCAATGCTCGTTCCTCCTTTGTAACGTAACATTCTTTTATTCTTTTTCCAAAACTATTGAAAAAGACAAAAAAAATCAAATATACCCCAAAAAGAGGAAGGGAAAAGTATTTTCTTTATTGGCAACATAATGAGTCACCCTTGGATAAAGCACATCTGTTCATTTGTTCGTCAAACTATGAGATTTAATACGACCTTAGGAAGCTGTTCTCACTACATAGAGTTGTGTCCTCCTCTGTTTGGTTATTATTCCAAACATATGGAGAGTTTGCATTGACTCCTGCCTCGTAGACTTATGTTAATTCCATGCTGCCCGAGTCTCATCATTTTTCATGCTACTATCCAAGGGAATCTTTTACCAAGCCTGAGTCGGCCCCTCTGCAGTTTGTCTCTTGCCCTCATACCTGGCCATCCTGAATGTCCAGTCGAGTCTTTGTTCGAAATCAATGAAGCCTTCAGTCTGATCATCAAGATTATCTAGTCCATGACCGACGAGCCATCGAAGACCTCTGGGTAGTGAATTCGTACACTCATATTACACTCCTACCCGAGTTTTGAATATTTTGAAGTTGTTTCTCGAGTTCTGAAGATCTCATCTCCAGCCATCAGGCCTTAGCAACTTCTAAGAAGATGGATACTCTACACGTATATCTTTTTGATTTCGATATGTAGCTTCGCTGTGTATTGTTCACGGCTACACTTTATATAGTTATATGACATGGATATACAGTGTATTTGATTGGTAGCCATGATTTTGTTTTATTCCGAGCATGGGTATGCCCTCCTTGGTGAGACAATTTTTATTTTTGTAGACGACACCCCCCAATTTCTGGTCCCTGGGCTCACTTGTTCAGCACATTGGTGAAGATTGTTAATGTATTTCGGTCATCATATGCTCTTCTGACCTCACACATTAGGGGGCATCTGTTATAACCCTAATTTGCACTAGACATGCTTACCTGGCATTAGGCCATCTTAGATTCCTTCTTTTCCATAACACTACTGAACAAATCTTCTTAAAAACACCTTTTATAAGGCCCACATGCTCTGCTCTATTATTGCATGTGTGTACACGCTAGCTGACCCAAAACAACCCGTGTGTACCTACAAAAGCATGAAAAAAGGAAAGTTGTTGACGGAACACACAACTTTAGGTGAGTTAACTAAACCTTTCGGCCATGCATGGCCGAGGGTTCGACCAAATACCTAGCTTCTTCTAGCCTATAAAAGAAGGTTTAGGGGTCCCATTTGGAAGGGGAGAATCATAGTAAAGAAACTATACCCGATTGTGCATTCCCTTTGTCCCAACCCTTTAGCCATCCTTTTTCAAAGAGAAAGATAGAGCAAAGAAGTTGGAGGATAGTTGAAGAGGAGCCCAGGACCAGGTTCGTGGAGCAGTGGCCAACTTCATCATTGTAAGTTGATTTGTTGAAGTTAATAATAAAGCAATACTTTTCCCTTCCCACCATATGAGGTTTTCATGCTTTATTGCATACATGTTTATTGAATCTCTAACCCATTAATCTATATATCAAATGCATGTGGAGTTCTTTGTTTGTCTTGTGTGAATGCAGTTCAGCCTTGGGAGGAGAGCTACAGTCAAAGAGCGATCAAGCGTGAAGAAGGATTGATATCAAATTCCCGAAATAAGATATGCTCACTTGATCTTCTTAACTACGTATTTGCTTAAGAATAATGGGGATTAGGTTCGGGACGACGGTAGAAAGTAGGAATCTTTAGGTCTTTTCTACATGCATAATAACACCCTAAGTGCTAGTCTGTAGGGGGATTTCCCACTCACAACAAATAGGTAAGATCGAATCCACATTGTGTACTAACTGGAAAGGAGAAAAAATGGTGGAAGTCTTGACTGAGGTTCAATATGCCCAAAGTGATGGATACAACATGATATGCCAGTCAGATTTTCTCTAGATGATAGTTTTATGCAGAATGGTCTTGAGAGAATTTTTCATGGCCTCTACTTGTCCATTTTCTTGGGGGTAGTAAGGGGAAGAATGACCATGCTTAAAACCCAATTTAGATGCTATCTCTTCTATCATTTCATTATGAAAATGACTTCCATGATGAGTGACAATTTCACTCGAGATTCCTAACCTGGATATAATTTGATTGAATACAAAGAAGGCGACAATATTCCCATCAGAATTAACTGTAGGCATGGCCTCAACCCACTTAGTAAAGTAGTCTACGACCAAAATAATGTGTTGATGCCCCCCAAACGAAGTTAGGTTTCAATCCACAAAGTCTACCCACCACTTGGTGAAGGGACCGATAGTAATGGTTGGATGGAGAGGGGTTGGATGCAAGTGAATTTTCCGAGTGAACACCCAGCAGGGGTGACACTTCTTAACCTCTTCGACGCAATATTCAAAGAAAGACTGGCAAAAATAACCGAGTCACAAAATTTTATGGGCCGTCACAAGACCGGATAGATGACCACCACATGCCCCATTGTGGCAGTCATTTAAAACATACTCGGCCTCTTCATGAGTTAAACAATGACACAGGATATTGTCTGCTCCTCCACGATACAGAGTGTCATCGATGATAAGATAGTTCTTATCTTAATATCGTATATGTCTTCAGTCATCTCACGAGAGATGCTGAGGGAACTTCAAAGTTTGAAGATAGAGATAAATGTCTCCATACCAGGGATCTGATAATGAGACAAGGAACATTTGTTCATCTGCAAATGAATCAAAATGAATAACATCTTCGTCTAATCGAGGGAATTTGGATATTAACTCTGCAAAAACTAGTGATTTTTTGGACTTCGTAGAAGCGAAATCGAGATCAAAATCTTGTAGAATGACAATCCATTTATTGTACTTCCCCACTATGATATGCTTGGTAATGACGTATTGAAACATATTGACATCGGTAACCACAATAGTTTTTCAAAGCAATATATAATTTCGTAATCATTGGAATGCGTGAATGACAGCCAAAGCTAGATTTTCAACATGAGAATATTTGAGTTTAGGGCCGACTAAGTTTCAACTAAGATAGTAAATGAAGTGCTCATGGTGCTCATCATCCTTCTGAACCAACACCATACCAATTGCCTCTTCGGATGCGGTGACATAAAGCAAGTAATCTCTACTCTAGTCTGAAGACTTCAGCAGAGGCGTTGATACTAAGGATTTCTTCAAAGCATCGAAGGACTCTTGGGCTTGCTCATCCCAGATTAAAGGAGTGTCCTTCTTCAAGAGATGCATGAAATCTATAGTAATATTGGCATATTTTTCTATAAACCATCGTAAAATGTTATCTTTCCCCTGTAAAACTTGAAGTTGGCGAATAGTGTGCAGGGGAGGAAATTGAAGTATTGCCTCAACCTTTAACGGATCTACCATGATCCTAGTCTCAGAGACTAAAAATATTAGAAGATGACCTAACCTAAGAAAAAAATGCATTTATTATGGTTCAACCGAATGCGATAATGGTGACATATTTCAAAAACTAGCCGAAGGTACTTAGGGTGATCCACTCTCTTACGAGAGTGAGAAGCAAGATCGTCAAGCTAGGCTTTGAATGTATGCTTGAGATCATGAAATGCAAAGGTCATAGCTCATTGTAAGGTTGCTCCGACGTTTTTAAGGCCGAAAGGAATCTTTCAGTATGTGAAAGTACCCCAAGGGAAAATAAATTCTATCTTATGTTGGTCCATGGGTTTAATCTAAATTTGGTTATTCCTTGAAAATCCGTCCATGAAAGAAAACACTTCAATTCCCGCACACTCATCGAGAATCAAATTGATGAAGGGTGTCGGGAAGTTTTATTTAGGATAGGTTTGGTTGAGGTCACAAAAATGAATGAATAGGCAGATGGTTCCTTGATTTTTATTCACAGAAATGAGATTGGATACCCATTCAGTCAAGGGAACCAGGTAGATAAAGCCAACATTACACAATTTTTTCTACCTCTGCCTTAATAGTAGGGGACTTCTGGAGATTGACAGCTCTAAGAAATTGTTGAACATGCTTACCATCAGGATAAGTTTTAATCTCATGTTCTCCAATTCAAGGGTTGATTCCTGGCATATATTCATATGACCAAGCAAATACATCTCAGAATTTCTTGAAGTGTTTGGTGTAGATCAGAATTTCTTTCGGCGAACAATCTGCATCGATGTATACATGTTCAATATTTCTAGGGATATAAGAGAGATAGATTGTGATGGTAGGGGAGATGCTCGCCATTTTCCTTTGGGATAAATTCTGTGCGTATCAATTAGAACTACGATGTGACCAACTGTATCGCTCAAAGTAGATCTAAAATCATCTTGCTCGATTCTGGAAAGCTCTGGGAGGAAATAATAGTGATGATGCATATCATACCAGGGTCTATCAAAACCATTCATGGCCTCAATGATAGATTCATATGAAGGTAAAGTATCATCGAGGCAGTCACATGAACAAGACGATGAAGTGGCCCACATGGGCTCTAGAACAAGATCATCCTCATCCTTTTGCGAGGTAATAGGATCTGGATCGACCAAAGAGTCAAGAACAACTCGATACACAATATCTACTACCTATAGTGGCATGGCCATTCCATAATGTAACTGACCTTCACAAGACGTCGTCGAGGAAGGTAGGGTCCAAGGATTGTTAAAATAGGAAGTGTGAAAAGGAATAGACCTATCTAACGAAATGGGCCTACTGGACATGGCATATATATGGTGAACTAGTGCCATGAAGTTGAAGGTACCCATAAGGGATGACTACATTCTGAAACTGATATTCTCAGTTGCTAGTTGAGAATTGTCAATCACAGGTATTGACGATCCAACAGATGCACTAGGACTAGCATACGCAAAGGAAAACTGATTGATTGTCACTATCTTCCCATGGTGAGGAAAACAAAGAGTATGGAAAATGAACGATATGATTGCAGTCATAGCATAAGTCCAATTGCATCCTAGTAAAAATATATAGTCGAGTGGTGCATCAACCACCTCGACATCCACCTATACCATCTTCCCACCTAATAGGACCAGAAAGGCAGGAAGAATACCATGAGGGAAAAAGGAACGACCGTCAAAAGCAGTCAACATGGTCAGAGACTGAGAAAGGGTCGGAGAGCCGAGGGATTTCCAATATACTGGGGACATAACACATGTTGCAATGCCTTCATCAATGACAGTACGCTTGATGGTATACTTTGAGTAACCCACGTGGTTTTGGAATGCCACATGGTAAGGCAAGTGAGGATTCACATCTGTGATGCCAAAATTGATAACTTTCGAGCCATAAGGATCTAGAACTCCTAAAAAATATAGAAACGCATTCCTCTATGAATTCCACATCTTGAGTATCTCCAAAACCAACATCGCACAAGGGGTTTGACCCAGGTCCTCAACAATAGAGTAATTATGGACGGCTCTAGCATTAGGATTGTGTGTAGAGTTCTTGAATACTCCTTTCAGAATACAAGGTGAGGGCTCTGTCTTTTTGATTTGTAAGGGTGTCTCTAGAGGAGGGGGAGACTCTAGACTAGGCAAAGTCTATAGATAACTATAATCTCAAAACCGAGTGGCTACATTAACCTCATATTTAACCATATTGATGCATAAACAAGCACTGTATTGCATCGATGGGTTTTGACTCCCACTCTCCACATTTCCAACATTCGAGGAGATCGAGGCCATGTGCTAGTTATGTGGAAAAGTATTAGTTAGCACAATGGGTGGTAGAGATAAAAGCCTCGCATCTTCCACACGTTTGGGGCATAAATGGATAAGGTGACCATCTGTACAGAGCTTATAGGTAAAATTCACCTTCCCCCTTTCTTTCTTTCCCTCACCAACATTATTATTCATCTTCTTATTATTACCATTTTTCTTGGGTTTATTTTATTCTTCCTACCCTTACGAATCTTATTACGTCCTTTCTTTTTATTCTTGCTTGGTTGCTGGTTACCATTCGGGCTAGTTGACGATTGCACATAATGTACATCCACCAACTGAGTGGGATTGGAGGATACAGACAAATATGGCCCTCCTACAGACTGGTTTAGAGACAAGTCTTTCAAATGGCCCATCACCGAGTATGTGGATTTCATATTGGTGGAGCCTACAATTCCATTGGCATGAGGCCTGACCTTTTGTCTAGGGTCACAGTGTGACCTCAGTGCATTTGGAAGAATCTCGTATAACATCCTATACTAAGCATATATAAGATCTAACTGTTGGTATTTGAAAATAACTTCTTCCTCAGATGTAACCCCGGATGTAGAAAGATCCTTCAAAATATAAGGTTGTAGAGACTTAAGGAACCACTCTAGCAGGAATTCCGAGGGTATGC
Organism: Picea glauca; assembly: GCA_000966675.3. Lineage (NCBI taxonomy): Eukaryota > Viridiplantae > Streptophyta > Pinopsida > Pinales > Pinaceae > Picea > Picea glauca. Next base: position 240,519 of record JZKD02S0797586.1, read on the forward strand.
AAGTCTTGATCAACCTCTTCCATCTACGCCACTCCTAGATGTGATCTAAGGTATGAGTGGATTTGTTCTGTCATAAGTTTGACAGAAGTTCTAAGCCAACATCGTAATGAACCGACAATTGGAAGTGGTTGAGGAAGACTAAGACCATCTATCTAAAGGTTCTGTATGACCCCCTAGGTAGCTCGATATACCATTTCGTGACGACCCTCGTAAGGGTGCATTGAAAAAATCTTAACTGAATAGAATCGGCGTTAAGGGAATTCGAAGAGCACCAAAGGTGAAAAGTAGTAACGTGATCACCAGGATCTTCACCATTCTTTCCTTCAAATTTTTTAATATCCAAAGGAATATTAGTGGGAATGGGGTGTCATGTCAAATCATGACACACAGGATCGTTCATTAACTTAGATAAGTTTGATAGATTAAGCATGGCTAGAAAAGGGAGATTGGGTTGCGTAATCTGGCCCCAAGCTCCTTGGAAATATTGTTGTTGGGGAATCACAACCCCTCTAGGGTTATGGTAAGCACCATGGACCTGTCTGGGATTGTAATACCCTCCTCCATACTGAGTCATAAAGATTTGGTTGGACACCATTCTAGTAGGAATGTTCTGACAAGGGTTGTAAAAACTGTCCCCAGCCGGAGTGGCTCCAGGTTGGGGGTTGCCGAAGGTATGAAATTGATCTCCTTCGGGTGTGAATATAGAGGATAAAGGTGGATTCGTCATGCCAAACGTGTTGGTTGGAATCAGTACAGAGGAGGTGGGTGTAAAGGATGAACCATAAGAAATAGCTTGTCCGCCAGGTTGGTTACTCCATCAAGAAGTAACAGGATTAGACCCGGGGTTAACAGGAGGAAAGCCTCCAATGATAGGAGTTGTTTGAGGGATGTGAGTACCACTAATCAAGAATGGAGTATGTTGAGGAGTTGTGCCCCCAATTCCAATGCTAGTAATTGTACTAGCCGCTGGGATGGAGTTTGAAAATTGTGATGTGAAGTTTGACATACCATAGGAAAAAGGACTAGAGGCCATAGGGATGGACTGAACATTATATCCCAGTGAGTGACAAAGAGACCCAAAAGGGTTCATGGCTATAGGTTGAGTATTCACTATAGGATGGGTAGAGGTGATGATAGGAAACTTCGACACTACAACCATTGTGGTTGAAGGTGTTGAAGGGGTACCGTTAACTATAATAGGTATGGGAGTCAAAGGACTCCGATTATCTTGCTGACTTGATTCAGTAATCATCCTTGAATGATCACAAGTCTGATAAGTGGAGGTGTTTGTACCATGTTTTGTAACTCTACACCTTTTAGAAGGGAAAGACTCAAAATGCGGTGGTAACTTTAACAAGTGACGAGACCTTTGGGGAAGATGGTTTGGCTCCACGATGACTCAAGACTCATGATATAAAAAACAAATATTAAGGCCAACTAGTAATCAATGTGATCCATATTTTATGAGTAGAATGAAATGAATACAGATTATTAAAACATTCTTAAAAGAAAAATAACAGAGATATAGTAAAACTGGTTTTCTATTCAATAAGGAAATAAGATGAAACTGTAAAATGGAGTGGAAAACAAGCTTGTTGAAATGGTGGTGACTTATCTCTGAGAAGAGATATGATGACTACACTCATTCGCAAGAAGATGGTTACAATGAGGCTCTAAAGGAATTTTACAATAAACAAGAATTTCAAAAACCCTAGACATCCAAAAACATAACCCTAGGAGATGAAGTGCCAAAAGTCATGTGGGCCTCGTTTGGGTAAGTTAGTACATCAACTTCCCAAGGTCGTAAATTTTGCATATGATCTTTGTTTTTGGCACATGATAGCCCATTAGAAAGGTCTAACTGAGAAGAAATGTTTTTTATTGTATCAATGTAATATTATCCCCAATCCCCTAGGCCTCAAATCCCCAAAACACATCGTTTAGGGCCTCAAAATGACCCCAAAAGTTTGGAACCTGAAAAACTGTCGAAAAATTGCCAAGGTGGAAAACTATTTTTCGAGCCAGTGGAATGGGTGGGTGGCCAACGATATACACCTGGAAAAATCCTACCTCCTTAGGAAGAAATGGTATCCATTTCAATGAGTTCCCCCATCAGATGAGGAAATTTATGCTAAATTTGGCCCCGGGTAAGCCACTTGCCTTGGTGCAGGAGTTGCCCTGCTTTGATGACTCGGTAAAGCTGGATCCTTTGTTTTCGAGTGGTGTTGATCTGTGTGTCCACAATATGATCATTGGATGCATGTTTCATGCAGTCAGGGTTGAGTTCTGTTGGTTTCAACTCATCTGCTATCTCAGAGGTGTCCAATAATCGTGGGAAATATGGCCAAAGGAGAGCCATGTTGAAGACTGGATGCAGACCAAGGAAGGGGGGAATGTTGAGCTCAAAATCATTGTCACCCACAACCTTGGTGATGGTGTAAAACTCATAATGGAGTGGGAAAATATTCTGATGGGGCCTTGTAAGGCGTTCTTTCTGCAAATGCAACCAAACTTTTTTGCCCACTTGAAACTTATGTGGCACCTGATATTGATCATGGTGCTTCCTCTACTTGGAATTAGACTTCTATAGAATATCCTGAACCTGTTGGAGGATGTGATGGATTCACTCAATGAACTGAGTGGCTTTGTCATATTCTAGTGGAGCAGGGGACGATTCGACCGAGGTGGTCACCAAGGATAGTGCAACATCCATGGGGCCCAATGGTTGGGATCCCAACCCCACCTGAAAGGGTCTATGCCCAGCTGAGCTATGTAGGGCTTGGTTGTAGCTATGTTGGAAATAGGGAAGACTCTCATCCCATGTGTGGGGGTGTTTTGAATTGTAAATTCACAGGATATGTACGACCATCCAATTGACAACCTTAGTTTGGCCATCTATCTGGGGGTGGAAGGCAGTGGATTTGGTGAGGTTGGTATCCAACAGTGACCAGAGGCTCGACCAGAATGAGATGAGGAACTGACTGTCATGTTCTGAGATAATGGTTTGTGGGCTCCCAAAATGTACCCATACTTGTTCAAAGAATATCTTGGTAGTGGCTTCTAATGTGATGTTCTTCTTGCAAACGGCTAGAAATGCCATCTTGGAAAAGCGATCAACAACCACAAAAAAAATCATTTCCCCTCTTGGTTGACGGGAGGCCCGACATGTAGTCCATTGAGATGGATTCCCACGGTCTGTTAGGAGTAGAAAGAGGGGTGTACATTCCCTATTTCTTAGAGGTTAGTTTGGCAATAGTGCATGCGATGCAAGACCTAATATACTTGTTGATATCCGGTCGAAGTTTCGACCAGTATAAATGTTTCTGTAGCACTGCCACTATCTTTTCAACGCTAAAGTGTCCCGCCACAGGACTGTAGTGAGATTCCCAAATCATCTTTGAGTGCTCGCTTGATGGAACACAGAGATGGCCCAGACGACACAAAAACCTATCATGAATATGGAAATTAGCGACCACTGAATTAGCACCCAAGATTTGGTAGGTGGTGGAGAAGTCAGGGTCTATCTTGTAGAGGTGGGGCCATCCGAAGGTCTCGTGACCGCAAGAGTCTATCACTGTGGTGAGTGTCATGACTGGAGGTTGGCTGAGGCAGTCAACAAATCGGTTGGTACTTCCTATTTTATACTTAATGTTGAGGTGGAACTACTGTAAGTATGTTGACTACTTTTAGTGGTGATCATTCTTCAATTTTCCTTGGGTCTACATGAACTGTAGTGGCTTGTGATCAGTGTGGATGACTGTCTTCTTCCCAAGAATGCAATGTCTCCACTAGCGACATGATTGCACAATGGAGTACATTTCTTTGTCGTACGTAGGGTACTTACGTACAACATCTGATAGTGTCTCACTATGATATGCCATGAGGTGGCTGTGTTGAGTGAGAACGACACCAAAAACATACTCTGAAGCATATGTCTCGATCTCAAAGGGATGTTGCAGGTTCGGTAATGAAAGTATCGTGGATAATAACAAATGATTCTTCAATTAATAGAAGGCTTATTGTTGGGATAGGCCCCAAAAAGGTTTTTCCTTACTGCCACCCCTGGTTACTTGGTTAAGGGTCCATGCAATATGAGAGAATCCCAACACGAACCTGCGATAGAAATTAACGAGGCCCAAGAAGCTCATAATTTCAGTGAGTGTGGTTGGGGCTGGCCAGTCATGGATGACCTGGATCTTGGTTGGATCCACATGCACACCATGTTGATCAATGATGTAGCCTAAGTAATGGACCCTGTCGATGTCGAAGGAGCATTTTTCTAAGTTTTCATATAATTTGTGCTATCACAGGGTGTGTAGAACTTGTTGAATATGATGCAAGTGTTCTTCCAAAGTCTTGATGTAGATGAGGATTTCATCCAGATACACCACTACAAAAGTATTATTGAAAGGTCATAGGATATCATCTATCATCCTCATAAAATTTGTTGGAGCATTTGTCAAGCAAAAGGGCATGACCATCCATTCAAAAAGACCTTGTTTTGACTTGAAGGCCATCTTCCATACATCTATCTATTCTATCGGGACATGGTAGTATCCAGACTTAAGATCAATATTACTGAAGTATTTTTCCCCTATGAGATGATCAAGGAGGTCATCGATTCGGGGAATTGGGTACCGGTTTCAGACTGTGATTTTATTCAGGGCCCTATAATCAATGTAGATTCACCAGGTCCCATATTTCTTCTGCACCAACATGATTGGGCTCTCACAAGGTGATGATATGGGATATATGTGCCCCTTGTGGAGAAGTTCTTGGATCTGCTTCTTGATTGCCTCTTTTTCTAACAAAGAGTGGCAGTAGACTGGCCTATTGGGTAGCGGTGCGCCTGGGGTCAGATCGATGGGATGCTTGACCTAGAAATGCAAAGGTACTCCATTAGGATAGGAGAAGATATATGAGTATTCTTCCATGACCTTATCCACTTTCTTCTATTGTGTGGAGAGATCAGTCGAGGAGGCCTTGGATGTGGCTGTGATATTTCGCTCACTCTGAGAGAGAATCACGAAAAAGACAAATTTCCCGGTCTAAGATATGAACTTCATGCATTTCTTGGCAGAGATCAAGGAAATAACACTAGGATATATTGCCTCATTTATCCTATACAATTTCCTATTTAAAGTAATAATAAAACTATGTGGCCTAGACTCATCTACATCATGGTGTTTCCATAAATAAGGTTGGCCCAAAAGAAAATTACAAACTTTGAGAGGAGCAATTTCACACAATACCTCATCTTTGAAGTGCTTGATGTCGTATAACAGTCAACATTGTTGGATGATGCAGAGACTGCTTCCTTGGTGGAGGCATCCAATGGTGTACTGTTGTGGGTGCGGTGTTGTTGGCAGGGCCAACCGCTTGATGAACTATGCCGAGATGAGGTTCTTATGGATACCTCTATCAACGATGAACTACAGTGGGGTGCCTTTTACCCACATCTGTGAATGGAAGAGGCACTCTCCTTCTTCTATCTCGTCTGGCTCACCAGGCTGGAGCTTGGTGGTAGCAACGGTGGCACTGGGTTCCACGTCAATGATCCATCTTCCCCTTTCTGGTTCTAACTCAGAGTTAGAAACCACATCTGATTCAAAGGATTTCACTTCGGCCACTAGTGACTGCTTTGAGCGACAATCAACAGTGTCATGCCAAGGGATATTATGGAAGTCACACCACTTCCCGGTATCTTTATTTGTCTTTTCGATGTCCTTATTTTCTTACAGCTTGGATTGGTTGTCGTGATACTGTCCATCTTTGCTATGTCCTTTGTTCTATGGGTTGGGGTCGCCCTTTCCTGTATTTTTCTCTGAGGGGTTCCCAAGCCCAAATTGCCACATATTTTGTTTGAGATTTTGTTTGATTTTGATGACATATCGGTAGGCCGCGCCCAAGGATGATATTTCCATAAATTTCATTTCAGCTTGGATGTATGTATGCGAAACATCGCAATACTTGAGCACCAGATGTCGCTCTTAATCTTTGATACCCAGATTGGCGCACAAGGTATGGATGATATTTGTGAACCCTGGCACTGCTTGGTCTCTTTCTTGGCACAGTGTGGTCCATTTGGTATACAGGTCATCATAACTTCTGACATGGTAGTATTGTTCCTTAATAACATCCATGAAGGATTCCCAGGTGGTCGTGACCATAAATAATGAGGGTTCCTCTGTTTCGTTTTGGTCATAGAAATTTTCCCACCAATATTTGACATGGGGAATGACTTTGAGGAGCACAAAATTAATATTTTCTCTATTCGAAAAGTTATGGACATAAAAATACCCTTCTAGTAGATTCAACCACTTGTCTACAACATCTGCGTCTATTTGACCTTCAAATATAGGAATATTTGTTGGGTATGTGTTATATTCTTTGCACGAGTAGCAGTGTATGAGCGCCTGCGCCGGGCGTGCAGGGGGGTAAGAGGGGGGTGCAGGGGGGCGGAGCCCCCCGCGCCGGAGTTCGGGGGAAGCGCCCCCGAATTTTTTTTTTTGGGCCGACATATTTTCATCGGTTTCGGGCTGACATATTATCGCCGGGCCAACATATTTCCGGGACGACATATTTCTGGGACCACATGATATTAGGTGGTTTTCGGCACATGGTTTTTGCCGATGGTTTTCTATTTTCGGTTAAGGAATTAGGGTTTTGGACTAAT
>JZKD02S0797631.1:0-10779 GCA_000966675.3 Picea glauca
CATTCTTTCTCTACCTCTAAAGGCTAGGCATGGCTCACAACGAATAAAGGATATGTGCAACAGAGAAATGTAGCCTCTTCTATAAGGTGAGTGTTAAGTTTTTCTTCTTCTTCCAATGGAGTAATTATATGACCATGACCATGACCTATACTATGAACTATACCTAGAACATGACCTAGATCCCCCTAGCTCCATCTAAGCCTAGGCATAACCTATAGTATACCCGTAACCCCATCCACACCTAATCCCTAAGTGAAGTATGCCTACACCTTTTGTTTAATAATGATCTCACGTGGTTTAATGATGATTATGGTATGTTGATTATGATGTTTGATTTTAATATAAGCATAACATTTTAGTGGATTCCATATTCTTTATTTACAATCATTATTCGAGATGCGCTAGATTATGTATGACGAAACACTTATCTATATGTACTCTCACACACTCTCTCTCTACCCCATGCCTCCCTCCCTCTCTCCCTTCCCTCCCACTGTCTCTCCTCTCTCTCTCCTGCATCTACCATATCTCTCCCACCTCTCTCTCTCTACCCCCCCCTCTTGGTCTTCCTCTCCCACCCTCTCACACTCTAAAATGATCCATCTCTACCCCCTTCTCTCTTTAACTTTTGCATCTAACCCTCACTCTCTCACTCCCTATACCCCCTCCCTCTCTCTCCCCCAATATCCCCACCTTTATCTCTTTTCTTCTATCTAAGCCCCCTTCCTTCTCTCTTTCCCCTTCCTCTCTCTCTCTCTATGCCCGCTCTCTGTCTTCCCGTCCCTCACTCTCACACATTCTCTTTGTCTTCCCCTTTCCCCCTCTCACACTCTCTTCATTCCTCTCTCTACACCCCCCTCCCTACATTGCAAGGAAAGAAATGGCCTTGACATAGACATGTCAAGACCTAGACCTAGACATAGAAAGACCTATACATGGAAATACCTAGACCATGACCTAGACCTATACAATGACCATAATGTAGACCATGAAATAGACCTAGATCTAGACCTAGACCATAACCTACACCATGGCATAGAGTTAGAGATAAACTTAGACCATGACCTAGACCCATACAATGAAAATGACCTAGATCTTGATGTAGAACATGACTAAGACCCCCCTAGTTCCATATAAGCCTAGGCATAACCTATACTCAACTCTTAACCCCCTCCACACTCGATCCCTGAGTGAACTATGCATATACCTCTTGTTAAAGGCCCCACAACCCTTGCACCCACATCACCCACATATTGGTGTTCTAACCATTTCTTTATGATTCAAAACACTTTCAATCCTAAGCCCTTAGGTCCTAGTTGTCCCCATACCCCTATACATATTTATTCATAAATATTTTGGTCTATAATAAATGTTATATCCATTGCATTAAGAGCGCGCACACACTCTTGTGACTTAAAATACTTGTAATTGTCTCTCATCTATGCCCAACAATAATGTGTGTGTATTCCTAGAACGAGCACGTGCTTTAGTGCACACGTGTTCTAGGAGCATGCACACTTTCCTGCTCGGAATTGTTTTGTGCAAAGCACGCTCAACTACCTCATCTATCTCAGTCATGATAAAGAAATCTCGACATATTCAAACAAAAATAATGCACACAGACAAGTTTTTCTCATTTTAGTCTTGTTGTTTAATTCATAGACAATTTTGTGCTATTGCAAGACCATTGTGGGAAGATTTGGAAGACAAATTTTTCCAATTGAAATTTTTGTTTGTATATTCTTGGAATTGGAAGACAAAATTTGTCCAATTGGAATTGTTAGTTGTGTATTATTGTGTAATAACAAGACAAATTTGTCCAATTAGAATTATTAGTTTTGTAATACCAAGACAAATTTATCCAATTGGAATTGGAATTGTTAGTTGTCTTCTTGTGTAATACCAAGACAAATTTGTCCAATTTTAATTGGAATTATCAATTGTGTCTTCTTTTGTAATATGAAGAAAAATTTGTCCACTTGGAATTGGAATTGTTAGTTGTGCCTTCTTGTGTAATACAAAGACAAATTTGTGGTGGGGTTCTTGGAATTCAATTTTTCTCTTTAAACATGGGGAACCGACAAATTCGAGAAATAAATTCCTCTAGAAAAGATAAACTGATTGGAAAGGTAGAAAAAGAAAGAGAAAATGAAAAGTTACGTATCTCAAAGAATAGGATTTCATAAGAGGGAAATCCAATTTCTAGAATAATAGATGTAATTGTTGTTTCTCCTCCATCACCACAAGCAAAGTGCATGATTTCAGTCGAGAACAATCCATCCAGTATCTCATCAAGAAAACATGTTGTGGATGACCATATGATGGAGGATTTGCTTGGAGCTGATTATACAATGGATAAAATTAGAGAGGCAATTGGTGTACAACATTGTGGTGAAGAAGTTATTGTGGTGAAACCTATTGTTGGATAGTCAAACATTACAAAAAATAATCAATCCCATGTCCACTTTCCTTCCATATTTGATTCGCCAATGATTGAAGGGGAAAGAGTGCCAAAATAGGGGTTCATCGTCCCTACCTAGATTGAGCACTATGCGGAGAAGAAATACTAAACGCATTCAGGTTTATGCCTTGACTTTCCATTCCATGCCATGCCATGCCATGCCTTTCCTTGCCTTTCCATGCCATGCCATGTTGTTATGAGGAAAATCTCTCTATGGCTAGGGTGAACCACAACAGAGAGGTGTGACTATAGAAATCGACTCAATTCCAGCATATGCTATATAAAATAATGTGCAAAAGAGATAATAAAGAGGCCTACCTCGTCCAAATATTTTATGTCCACCGTTGAGAACGTCGACCCAAAGCTTTATACCTGCCACAAGTTCTCAACAAATAAGCAGAGAAAGCATATAGTGATAATATGAAAGGTTAGCACATTAGATAGCATAATCCATTAATATACAAAACAAACATGCCCATGGATCATAATACATATATTTGCAAGATATCAATTGGACGGGAAAAGAGTATTTCTATTAATAAATGATCAGCAGAAGTGAAAACATTACAGACTCTCGTGTCGGCACAGTTTGGAACCAAGAAACCGAGTTCCTTCCAACTGGGCCTCCACCAAAGGCAAGCTCATATAAGGGAGACAAATAGGTTCTCCATCAATAAGGGAAGAGCTTGGGGTTTGAACACTGTGTTTAGACTTAAAGGACAAAAGGATGCAGACTCAATAATGAAGTAATAATTTCTCCAGAGTAACTTTTCTCTCAAAGTTGAATTCTCTCTTCTTTTCTATAGCTTGGAATTGGCTTCTTTATAGCCTTCAAAATGCAATTGAAGGGACGCGTCGGAACATTTCCAGTATATGGAAGGCCAAGGATCAAATATATCCTTCCGTGACATGGAAACCCGACATTTAATTTTGATTTTCTGGCACAAATCCCGATGTACGTGGGCTGTAGTGGAGCAGCCATCGTATACACTTTTTTTATAGCTTGCAAGGTGTGTACAAGTGGAAAAATATTTATTTTTGTCTCTGGATTCATTAATCAGGGAAAGTAAGTCTGCATAGGGAAATGGAGTAAGGCCCTCTCTGCAAGATTGCATAGGGTAAGGAAAATCTTGATCTAACAGATGCCCCCTAATGTGAGGCTAGAGGAGTATCTGTGATGGACTAAATACATTATAAATAACCGAGAAGTGGAGTGGTAGAGAACTAGCTAGATGAACTCAATTGATCATTACATTCTGCACTGACTTTGCATACATGGCTGCCAAAAATACACTGCAAATCCATGTGAAAAATATAACAAACAAATGTTTGTGGCCATGAATAGGGAAATACAAATGTGGTTATATGCCTATAGCTGTCATAGTCAGGAATAAGGCCCAATAGAAACAATCTCAAAACCAATCTGAAGATATATGCATACCATGGAGTACAATCTGATCTCCCATGATCACTGAAGTCATATAGGTATTGGTCCAATGAAAAGGAAGCAACAGCTTAGGAAAGTTGTGGCCACATAGTGATGTCTTCAAGTCTTCTACACAATCCACCAAAGGTGCAAGTCTACATTACATGAATAAATGAGTTGAGGTCGAACATAATGAGACATCATTTGATTACCAGTCATTGTTGTATACCGTTAACAAACGTGAGACAACCTACCGATAATGAAAGTAGGTATCAAGGCACCAAGTACATTCTTACAAGTGTGAATAGAAGAGTTAGTGTCGAACACCTGAAGAATCCATCGATCAGGAGACATTGATGTATTCCCAACTGTTGATGGCGAGAGAGCCTGCCACTAATGACTGCAAGCCTCAAGGTACTCATAAGACTCTAGGTCTCATTTTCAGATAATGGGTTGATGTCAATGGAAAGAGACCTGCTAAAAGGAGAGCATTAAGGCATCTCTCATCAGTCAGCACGAGGTACAAAGCAGGAGCTTCATGATTTGGTGGGAATCAGACGAAGAACAAGTTCACGAACCAATGACCCTGTGCATCTTTCACGTGTGCCAAGTGCAAGTGGTACACGAAAAAGACCCTCTAAATAACAACCAATAATGAAAACTATTGAAAAAGGCGAGGAAACCATTAATAAGGCTAATGGAATCCAATACACTACACGAATCCCAATGTGTGAATAGATTTATTGTCGTCGAACACAAGGGAAACCACCTAGTCAATGACCAATGATGAAATGTTGATTGTTGGGTCCAAGGTTACCTAGAAATGATGAAAGGAGGGCCAGGGTGCATGATAAGACTAAAGTATCATGTGATTCTGAGACAAACTGAGGGTATGGCCGACATGCAAAGTCAAGAGTTCTGAGGAGTGGCCGACACAGGTTGATAGACTTCCTTTGAACAAGAGCATGAGACATATGGTGGACTCTGGCAGCATAGACCCAATGATAAAATCATGAGATGCAGGAGGCATCAATGAAGTTCTCTGTAGGAACTAGAAGAGTAACCAGTCGGTAGAGAAGACTCTATAATGAGCTCAACTTCCTAAGGCCATGCTAAACCCAAAATTATGATGAATGGACTCAAATAACTTTGTGCTATGTTCAAAGGCGACACGACTGCTGCCAAATATAATATAGTACTCCCTTCCCTCCCATATTTTTTTGTTTTTTCATAGCAAATGAATGCTATGATACAGAGAAGGAAACGAGTGTCGCAAGTAAGAAAAACTAGTTCCAGCAGTGGAACGTACCTATGCTCAATGTAGGGAAGTGCATGCAGGAGATGGACACTCAAGGGATGTTCCCTCCTAGGTATAGGGTGTCAAATTGCAAAGGATATAAACAAGGATCTACTTGATTGAGGATGCAAAAATGATGAGGCAAACAGTTTATAACGCGAAGCGAGAACCGGCTATAGGCTCAATACTGCAAGCAGGGGCATGAGATGCAATCATAACTTAATGCCAAAAAATGTCCTTTTTTATGTCTCTTAGTCTACTTGGTGTGAAAAAGGGATAAACTTGTGCCAAGTAGACGTGTTTTCAAATCCAATTTACGAGTGTGAAAACGACAAGTTCACTCGGCGATCTTTTCTATTTTTGGTAACGAGTCGGAAAAGAGCTTAACTAAGACTCATGATATTTCAAATCCAATTTAACGAGTGTGAAAGGGACAAATCACTCGACAATATTTTTTCTTTTTAAAGATGAGATGGAAAAGAGCTTAAATTAAACTCATTTGGGAGTCCTTTGGTAATAAAGAAGCATGGTTATGAGTGAAAAATGAGGCTCAACATCAAGTCATGTATTAGTAATGAGGGACTCTCGGTCCAAAGGAAAAAATCTCTACATGGGCACCAAGTGAAGTAGGGCATATAACTAGGGCACCCATGTTCAGTAAGTCTCTACCACTTGATAATGACATGACTTTATAGCAAATGGAAGGTTCTATGTCACAACAAATGGGTTCGTACCTAGGGCATAAAGAGTGACAGTTATAGGATAATGTGAAAATGCATAATGGAATGGATACCTATCATATATACCGGGTAATGAACATACCTGCCTAAGGTGATGAACGATCAACAAAGTACTGAAATCTACAGGAATCCCAGGTTAAAACTGCAAAAGCCAACTTGATCCACTTTTGTATTAATCCATTAGGTGCAAAAATGGTTTAAACTATAGAAAGTGGGTAAAAATGATTTATAAATAGTAATAAAATAAAAAATTACTATACCATTTTGATTTTTTACCCAACTAGTGCAAATTGGAGCAAAATTCCTCCAAGATTCAAACAACGATTGCGGGAGCATCCGACAATGAAATCACGAGCTGTTTGGATCGGGTAATTATTTATCTCTTCCTCTTCAATTTCAATGGATTACATTTTTGAATTAGGTCTTAAATTTTTAGTTATTTAAAGCGCAAAGTATAGATTTCTGTGTATGCGGGTTGTCCATGATTAGGTCGCATATACAATAAGGTATACGCTCATGTATTAACTACAGGGGACGTATATTGATCCCTACACACGACTGTGTGCAAAGAAATCTGCGTACAGGCACACAAATGACTAAAATGAAGGGTTCTAACTCAAAATTGTGTTTGTTTTTGGCAGTATGGTGCTTGAATGGTGAGAAAGGGAAAATGAGGAGGTTGATGTTACTGTAGATCGAGATCTGGGGGCCCAAATGGCCTTAAAGCGATGTGGTTTGTATAAGTTTTGGGCGCTCAAAGGGATGAGACCAAGTGAGGTTGTTGGAGATGTTGGTGGGTTACTGGGACCCTGATAGTGAGAGCTTCAATCTCGATGGGCAACCATTGAGAATTGAAGTGGAGGACATTTACTTTCTGACTGGTCTATCATGTCGGGGGGAGGTTGTGAACCTCAAATCATGAGGAGAAGGTAGCGGGATGAATATAGAAGAATATATCGATGCCCACTGTGTAGCTAGGAATCCTAAGGTAGGGAGTCAAGTCCCTATCCGAGTAATAAACAACCTCAGTATGAAGATCATTATCCTAGTCTTGACCAGGATCACAGGTTCAACCTCGTTGCACCAGGCATCGAGGTCTCTCATGTTCTATGCAGTGCAGTGTGCGAGACCCACAGTGTATGACTGGTGTACCTCACTACTAGCCAATATGAAGAGCCAGTTGATGGAGTGTAAACAGGGGGGTAAAAGTAATTTTGGGTTTGCCTCCATCTTGTGCAGTTTTGTTTTCGAGCGGGTTCCAAGTTTGGGACCTTGTTACACATTATTTTGGTCATTCTAATGATGACATCACAGACATGTGTTCAGGCTCCCAACATGGCTTTTTCCTGAGAAGAGTAGCTTCTTTCCTACCTTACAAAGATGCCTTTTAGAAAGGGTCTGCAGGCTGCCCATACTACACAGTGCGAAAATCCATCATTTCCGTAGGCTGCCCTATAGCTGGCCCGCGGGATTTTCGTAGGCTTCTATATAGTTAGGGTGCGGCGGAGTTCCAAAGCTAAAAGAGGAAAGAGGTTTCACAAATTTTCTAGAAGGGGAATCTTCTAGAATGTGAGGTGACGTCCGTCTGGTTGCGATCCTACTAGTTTCTATGATTTGGTGGGATCATCCTCATCCTTTTAACCACCTCACCTTATCCTATATAATCATGGGCTTCTCATGGAAAAGGTTAAGCACAGTTGAGTAAGATCAAGCAGAGAATTGATGAGAGAATAGACTGAAGATTGTGTGAAGAATCCTATTCTTAGGGATGCTTGAGGCCTCCATTTGTCCATCAATCTTTTGTGGATCATCTTCATGTGAATTTCGGAGCAAGTATATGTGTGTGTTGGGACGAAGGACCACTAAAAGGGAACTTACGACATCAAGGCAATTTGGTTGTATCTTCCACTTTTCATTAATATAATACGGTGACACGTCTCTTTCCCATAAAATGATTAGTATTTTATTACATGATTCCTTGATCACGTGTTTAGGTTGTCAGTGAGTTCTACTATTATTGATTTCACGTCGGTTGGTTTATGTTATCATAGATCTGATTCTACAAGAGCACTGGAGTGAAGTGGGGACAACAAAGATATAAGTAAGCGATTCATAAGGTATGTTATCTATTCCTCTTTGGATAGTAAACTCAATGATTGCAACTTAGGGAAAGCGTCTTGTTTCGTCTCATTTTGTTCTAGATCCAGGTGGATCTAGGGGGATCATTTCATGTCCGCATCTACCAATTTAACCAATAACAAACCTGGAGTTGAGATTCTCCCGAGAGGACCTCGTGATCCATACATGGCACGGTGCATTGAGGTGATGAGGCGGCAGGGAGGAGGTATGGTGCCGACACCCTACAACAAGGAATTTTTCTACTGGTGGCAACGACAGGTCATCGTTTTGGATGACTATCCATATGAGGGGATCGAATTCAAAGGAGATCCATACATGCCACTTCCACCAGGGGCCGCTTATGGTGACATAGGTATGTAAAAATGTTTTTACATATTTCATTTTTTGTATTTTTGTACAATTAGGACAAAAATATTTTTGGATGGTGCTTAAATATTGACTAGATATTTGTGTGTCGCAGACGTGGGTGTACGAATACCAGAGGGTTTCCTTTGACATCGACAGAGGAACCAGGGAGACGAAGCAGCGGGAGGAGAATCTGAGAGGGTGCTACAAAACATGCAAGGAAACCTGTCGCGTCTGAATCACAGAATACCCATGGTTCAAGTAGAGGATCTGTCTAAAGCCATGTAACGATAGGTGGTTGGTGTACCAAGGGCATGGGTACGACTCTTTCGGCGTCTCACAAACGCCGTGGTTTTCTACCATGACACACATCCAGTGCCACATGCATAGATGTCGTGGGATATTATGATACCAATTGTATATGTATATGAGGGTGTTAGCCCCATTTTGTACTATAAACACCATATTTTTTGAAATATATAAAAAAGGATCTTCGGCTTTACTTATATTTTACAATGTGTACATTGATTAGATGATTTTCTTTTCTTTTAATTATATGACAAATGGCAATCTAAAACATAGTTAGCATAAGCATCAGATACATTATTAGAACTCCTAGGAATATGATAATATGTAATAAAATCAAATTTTCGTTCTAAAAGACGTACTCGTAGGAATCATCGGAGTAAAATAGGATCACGCACGCGGTAATGACCGTTCAATTGACGTACTACTAACTAGGAATCCAGTCGAACTTCTAATGAATGAATTCCATGTGAGATAGAATCATGTAAAATTTATATAACAACATTATATTCAGCCACATTATTCGTGGATGGCCCTAGACATACGCCTCCTGAAGACACCAGTAGACCCTCGGGTGAATAAACTACCCAAGCGGTGGAAGCCAAGTTCCGTGTGTGACGACTGGCCCCATCTAAAAATCCTAAGTAGACTGACGAATTCGTTGGCATCTGTCAACCAAGTGAAAACTCAATAAGAAACCCGAAGACGAAAAAGAAAAGAGATATATACATTAAATTACATTAGTATACAAAGAGTTCTTCCCAAGCCTGGGGCTCAAGCATAGTATCTTTTCAAGTAGATCCCATTTATGCGCTCAACCAACTTATTCCTTTCATAATATTCTAACTCATAGGCCCCTTTTCCTAGAACACATCACACGATGTAAGGATCTTGCCACATGGGTTTAAAATTGCCTGCCCCCAGTGGTCTTTGGCTTGATCATACAATAGGACCAAGTCACCCTCAGTGTATAACCGAGGACAGACAGACTAATCATATTGGACCTTGAGACATCGTTTTTTCACCTCGATAGTCATAGAGGCGTCTCGATGATGCTCATCAAGACTCTCTAGGTATACAAGTCATCGCTCGAGATCGAAAGTGTCAAGTAGGAGAACGACTGCTAGCTTAAGAGAAGGGATTTTGCATTCAATGGGTAATATCGACTCCACACCGTGTACTAACTGGAAAGGGGAAAATCTGGTGGCAGTCTTGACCGAGGTTCGGTATGCCTAGAGTGCAAGATATAGCATGATGTGCCAGTCGGATTTACTCTGACTGGCAGTTTTTTTCAAAATGGTCTTGAGAGACTTGTTGACGGCCTCTACTTGCCCATTTTCCTGGGGATAATAAGGAGAAGAATGATCATGTTTAAACCCCAGCTTAGTTGCTAGTTCCTCCATCATCTCATTCTGAAAGTGACCACCATGGTCAATGACAATCTCACTCAGGATACCGAACCAGGAGATAATCTGATTGAATACAAAGAAGTATGCAGTATTCCCATAGGATTTAACTATAGGCATGGCCTCAACCCACTTAGTGAAGTAGTCGATGGCCATGATAATGTTCTGATGCCCTGCATCCAAAGTTGGGTTGCAATCAACGAAGTCCAACCCCACTTGGTGAATGTTATAACCCTAAAATGCACCATACAGGTTTACCTGGCATCAGGCCAACTCACGCCTCTTCCTAGCCAAAGCCATGTTGAACAAATCCTCAAAAAACCACTTAAAACAAGCAATCCGTGCCCTAACTTCTCACTGGGCGCGGGCGACCGCTTGCTGTCCTTCTACTGCACGCGGGCATCCGCGGGCTAACCTAAAACAGCCCGCGGGTACCTAACAAAGCAAAAAATAAGGAAAGTTTCCGCTGGGACACGAGGCTTTTTGTTAGTTAACTGGAACTCTTCGCCATGCATGGCCGAGAGTTCGCCTAAAACCCTAGCTTCTTCTAGCCTATAAAAGGAGGGGTAGGGGTACTATTCAAAGGAGGAAAAATCATAGCAAAGGAACTCTGCCAAATTGCCAAGCCAGTTTTGTCCCAACCCTATAGCCTTGCCTCA
>JZKD02S0797697.1:0-15453 GCA_000966675.3 Picea glauca
CCATAAGGGGACCACTTTGGAGTTCATCCATCTTTACTTCTTATCAACCATGACAAGACAATAATGAGTCGTCTTTACATCAAACAATCTTGGGTCCATTACCCAAACCTTTGTGTTGCGGGGCTTTCTTCAAGGGTTGACATCAATGACGACCAACCTTAATCAACAAATCCAACCCCATAGATTCCTAATCAACCAACCCCATAGATTCCTAATCTCCCCCTTAGTCTCTTAACAATTAGATTTTTGCGAAAACAGTCTTGGTTCCATTGTAGAAATCTTGCCCCTCAGTGTTCCATGGGCTTTGAAAACATTGATACCATGTAGATGTTTTGCACATGACATTGATTTAGATACCCAATATGAAATACTTAGTTTATTTTGCGATAAGGATGGTGTACAAGTCACTCATGCAAAGGCAAAGGTCATGACATTCAACATGTTTAAGGAATCTTCCAAAGTGAATCTGATGTGTAAATCGTTGTTGTATATAGAAGTAGCATTTGACTTTGTATGTGTTATCTAATTCTTTAAGTTCCTAAAGTTTAAGTAAAATTATATGTTAAAGATTAATATTTTTTAAATTTTGAAATTTGTTGAATATTGTTTTTAATAGTAGAAAGTGGTGATTGTTTTATTTTGAGTTAAAGTTGTCAATATAAAAATTTAGAAATAATAAATAAATAAATAAAAGTCTATAATGTTGACATTTGGTTTGCTTTTGGAAATGATGAGTGGGATGTATATGACCTTTTTACAATATGAACATTAATTCACTATATGATTATTGAGGACATCCATCCTCCATAGTAAGTAGAGTGTGTCTTTATGTGAGTGGTTTTTTTCCCTCTATGTATTAGTAAGTAGAGTGTGTCTATGTAAGTGGTCGTTTTGAGTGGGTTTATGTAAGTGGTTGTTTTGAGTGGGTTTTGGAGGTTGTTGGATGAGAACTAGAGTAGCTCCTAAATTGGTGTGTGGTTGAGATGTGCTTTCAACTAGTTATGATTGTGATAAGATAGTATTTTTATCTTAAAACAAAGCTTGATGTATACATATGTAACATTGTTTGATATAATAGATCACTCAACACAACTTTGGTGTTTACTCTCCTATTTCTCTACATGGTATCAACACTAATATGGGCATGGGTGTTTGTATGTTGTAGAACATGGTTTTTCCTCGTGCTATAGTGCGTTTGCAATTTTGCTAATCAATAAAAAACCATTGGGTTCCTACTTTTGAAGAAGTGCATGTGTTGCTTCATGAGAATCTGTCATGAAAAGGTCATGAGAGATTCAAACTCAACTATATGAGATTGGGTACATGTGTTGGATTACTGAGAAGGGGGGTGAATCAGTAATAGAGAAATATAATCAATTTTAACCATATAATGCAAGTGTTATATCAATGTAGAATTATCATCCAATATTTGCAGAGTAAATAAACAATGAACAAATGAACAATCATACACATACACAATACACCAATGTTTTTACGTGGAAACCCAAAGCGGGAGAAAACCACAGAATGTTTTTTCTTATATGGCTTGAAGAATTACATTCATTGGAAGCACCAAATTCCTTTGTTTTCCAGCTGCAACTGAAAGGAGACTCCAACCCCCTAGTTTCTCAGGCTATAACTTGAGGGAAGATCCAACTCCTCAATCCTCTGGCTACAACTAGAAGGAGGCTACAACCCCCTATGTTCTTCGGCTACAACCAGAAGGTGGCTACAACCACCTGTTTTTGCCTCGTCTAACCACCCTAATGTATAAGTAGAATGATGGAACCACTGTCACACTATCATTGTGAGATACGCTGTTGTAAACTTGTACCAATCAACCTGCACCAAATAGCTTGTACCAATAACCTGAACCATGCATCAACCTGTACCTCAACCTGTACCATAAACAAGTGCATCAACCATGCACCAAACTATACCAAACAACCTGTAATCAACTTGTACCATGCACCAACTTGTACCTCAACCTACAAACCTTCCTTAACTTTAACAAAAAGAGACTAGAATTTTCATCAAACTTTACTTTAGTCTCACATGACTAGTTTTGGATTAGTCAACAACCCTAACCTGAAATTATCATAAATATGTACCTGTAATGAATAAAGATCTGAAAATAGTACATAATGTTCTTCAGTGTGTTTTATGCAATTCCTCTAGGTTTAACTACTTGGAACCTCTCAGAAAAGGAGTTATAGCAAAAATGACATACCTTGTTGAATTCTAGCTTATTCTAGAGATCGAACTTGTAGAGCGTGCCCTGCACAGAATATTTGTTGTATGGATTTTAAAATTATACACAAAATACTAGATACTATACTCTAACCAACACATTTGGTATTATTTAATTTGGATCTATTATGAATAAGTTATGGCGTTTTTACCCGAAACACCTGTTTTAGACTAGTTTCAAGACTAGCCACAAACCCTATTTTCCACGGAGTGTAACTCCAAAAATACAACGACCCGCAAGCTGAAATTTGTACCACAACTACTTGGATATGTTTCCTCAATGGCCTCCCAATTTCACGGTCTGAATCATTCTAGAAAAAACGTTATTGCGAAAATGGTGAGATGACCTGTAAATAACATACTTTAGAAAACATTATCAAAAGAATTTATCCTCCCTTGAATTTCGGCCTTCTTTACTTCACCTTCCCTCTGAAATTCAGCTTAGATATCCTTTGGTTACCTCATTCATCTGTAGATATTCAATATGCTCAAGTGTGATAAAAATGAGAGAGTCTTGCCTCTTATTTATACTCTCCAAGTAGCTTCCTTACAAGCATCTTCTAGGTCGTTTTGCCCACATAGCCACTTTGTCCACATAGTCACCTATGTCCAACTTTGCCCAATTTTTCACTTGTCCATGTATCCAATAGCCACTTGACCACTTAACCCATTTTCCTCTTTTTAGGGTTAACCTTATTATAACCACTTTCCATAATTAGAAAGTCTTATATTTACTTTATTATTTAAATAATCCTCCTTGACTTTGTCTCTTCACTTTATTATTTAAATAATCCTCTTTGACTTTGTCA
Source organism: Picea glauca (assembly GCA_000966675.3). Classification (NCBI taxonomy): domain Eukaryota; kingdom Viridiplantae; phylum Streptophyta; class Pinopsida; order Pinales; family Pinaceae; genus Picea; species Picea glauca. Next base: position 3,060 of record JZKD02S0797697.1, read on the forward strand.
CTTCACTTTATTATTTAAATAATCCTCTTTGAATTTGTCTCTTCACTTTATTATTTAAATAATATCTTCTTTGCAAGCACTTTGACTACTTTGACCTTTTGGAGCTTCTAGATGACTCATGAGGGTTCTCCAATTTCACATGGCCATAACTCTCTAACCGTGAGGAGTTATGTGATGTTCCACATACCACCCGAAATGACATGACATTTACTATCCATCTAGAATAGTCTTACCTGCAAATATATCAAGACCCATACCATTATACATCAAACAAACTTGGTTCCATTACCCAAACCTTTGTGCTATTGAACTTTGTTCAAGGTTTGACATCAATGACAACCAACCTAATTAATCAACAATCTTCCCCTTTGGCATTGATGACAACACTTTGATGCAACAATGAAATCATATCACTCATGCTCCCCCTGAAACAATTTCTGCATCTCTGTGACCAATGCTCCCCTTGGAGCCATGCCTTTTTCCTCTACATCTGATAAATCAAAGGTATCTTTCCATTCAGGGTTGCTCCCCCTAACTGACTCATCTGATCTCCTAACTTGAACTGTCCTCTTTATGGTGCTTCCTCATGTACATTTAAGACACATAAGATAAATATTCAAAATCATTCATTTTGGAGTAGAAATAACTCCAAGTCTCTGGCGAAGATACTCAAAGGCTTATCGTGGAAGCAGTTTTTTAAAGATGTCTGCCACTTGTTCTTTTGTTCCCACATATTCAACTCTGATGTTCTTTTCTGCAACATGTTCTCGTAGAAAGAGATACTTGATTGGAATGTTCTTCGTCTTGGAGTGCATCATTGGGTTCTTTGAGATATTGATGGTGCTTGTATTATCACAATAGATTGGAATGGGCTCATCATACTCAACCTGTATATCTGTCGGAGTTTGTTTCATCCATAGAACTTGTGTACAACATGCTACTGCAATATACTTTGTCTCAACTGTAGACAAAGATACTAATGAATGTTTCTTGCTTAGCCATGATACTAAACACTCACCCAAGTAGAACGTTGTGCCACTGGTGCTTCGTCGGTCATCAATGAAACCTGCCCAATATGCATCTATGTAGGAAATAAGTGATAGATCATTTCCTTCTGGATACCATAATCCAAACTCTTATGTTCCTTTGAGATATCTGAAAATCCTCTTCACTGCTAATACATGTGATTCCTTTGGTGCTGCCTGAAATCATTCCACCTATCCAACTGCCTGCATTACATCTAGTCTGAATGATGTCATATATAGTAGGCTACCAATCATTGACCTGTATTGCCTCTGATACGTAGACTTTGAATCATCATCTTTTCTCAACTTGCAACTGGTTTGCATGGGAGTGATAACTGGTTTGCAATCTTCCATTTCGAACCTCCTTAGCATTTCTCTGATATACTTGGTTTGAGAAATAAAAATTACTTGGTTTCTTTGACATATCTCAAGACCCAGAAAGAATGATAGTTCTCCAAGTAATGACATTTCAAATTCATTCTACATGTCCTTTGCAAATTTCTGGCTTAACCTTGTTGACGATTAAAATCACAACAAAGTTTAGCCCGCAAAGTATTGCTAAAGCCTATTATTATAAGCCAACATATAAATAATACTAGTAGGTGGGACCCCCTTGTAGATTGGAGATCGGGTCTGGCTCTCATTTAATGGTTGTGCTGCTAGTCAACATTTCTTACATGGTTGATGAGATCTTGTTTTTATTGGTTATGGATCAGTCTTACGATGTGTTGATTCTATGTGCGTCAAGTAAATGATGAATAAGGAATGTTATGTTCTAAGCTCTAATTTCATGTTATTACAGCCTATGTTGTTCATTGATACGACTTTTGTCTATTCTTGGGACACCTGCACAACAGACATGTTAGTAACAATACTTAAAAGCAATTGGAAAAGGGAAAAAACAATATAACAAATGCAGAAGGAAAAGGGATCTAACTATGCAAATATACTACACTACATGCATGAATCATTCAAATGATTATGGTTAAATCCTAGCTAGCAAGTTAATGGTTATGTGATTTGATTGAGTTATATGGTTAATATGCATATGGTATATTTTGGAAGGATAGGATGTGGGTGGCACATTTGACAAAGCGATAGGTGCTAATGGTTATGTGATTTGATTAAGTCATATGTAATGGTGATTATGTTATGGCATAAGTTTGGTATGGGTTGCACTATTGGTTTTAATGGATGATGGTTTCGATACATGGTTTGATTAATTGTGTTAATGGAAAACTTGTTGGAATGTACTAAGGAATTAATGGAATGTGAATGGAGGCGACGTGCATTTACTACACGTCACCCCTACTCCTTCATTGGCCACCACCCTAATCGAGCTATTGTTCAACTTTGTTGTTGTGGTTATGCTCTGACTTCCTAGTAGAGAGAAACCGCTCGACCAACTCACGTCTTAAGGTGTTTTGATTACATGTATGTATTTTTTTACCATCCATGAGTCTGCTCTGGTTATGAAATGGATATTGGCTCAAATGTATTGGTTTGTGCTTTCCTTGAGTATGGAAACTGTGTGAAATTGTGATTTTTCTAGAATGAATTGTTAGTGGCTTTCTCTGTGATAATGTCTGAAGTTACAGTGTATTGGTTCGTTCTGAGTATCAACTGCCATAAAGGCTCTCTGTCATCCTTGCCGGTTTAGTGGAGGGTTCCATTTGGTCTAGACTAGACGATCGCCTTCACACATTGTATCACCATACCCAGTCTTGGCTCTCATAGGATTTCAATGAGTTTGAAATTCCCTATGTCACTGCACATTATTTTCTTGGGTATTGGGGTTACTTCATGCTTCCAATAGTCACGCAGTGGGTTATATTGCTTCTTCTCGACTCTGTCTTCACCGCAACATTGCAGTTGGTTTACTGGGGGAGCCACGAGGGTTATACCCCATGTGTGCTAAGTATCGTTACAAGTCTCAAATGGATCTTTTCTCCTCTGTTCATGGCTTCTCCTGTCCCAAGATTTGTCACCCTGTCCATGAAGTGAATTGTGGTTTTCTCTATGTGTACATCATTGGTCTTGGAGGGTTTCACCATCAAGAAAAATTGACTTTGGCTTCCCTATGTTAATCCATAGAGCAAACCCTTTCTCCCTCGAGTCCATGTGTTGATAGAGGGGACCGTTATGGCATGCCGGGTGTACTGTTGGACTAGTGGTGTGTTGTCAATGGAATAAATCACCAGCTCACCCGTTGATTATGTGACAATGGTGTTGGTTTTGTTTTCTAGTCACTACAATGGCTATTATAATTGGATGGATAAGATCAACATGGTTAATTAGAATGAGTTGTTAAATCAAATACACAGTTGTTGCCTCCTTGTGTTTATTGAATGGATAACACGACACTATTTAAATTGATTAATGCACAATGACGCTTCGCACTTGATGCATTGGTATGAGTGGCGTTCCTATAGCACGAGTCAATGATTACTGTAAATATGTGTTTTTAATGGCCTAATGATCATTTCAATTGGGGTGTTTAGGACAGTTCCATTCACTATAATAAGTATGTTTATTCGATTGCGTCATCAAGGATGAGCTCGAGTTTTACACAGTATGGTTTTGATTGCAATTTGATTGATTTGAACATTTTTGTATGTTGTCTCCTTGTGTTGGATTGATAGCTCGACACAATAAGTTGAGTTAATGATACTGTGATTGTGTGTTTTAAAATTTTGAAGAGGGAATGTTGCATTTTGGTAACTATGGCATGGTTATCCACTATGTTGTTATCAATATTAATTGATTGCGCCATTGGAGGATAGAAGAAGAAGCATACTAAGGTTTTCTATTTGATTTTATGCTGAGATAGTTCAATTTTCATTCATGTAAATCCCTTCAATAGGGATTCAAAGTTAAATGGTAAATTTGTAATCTAAATTACTTTTCTTTTCTTGAAAGATTCCTTATGAACGAGTTTATGTCGTATTTTTGTTCGCATGACATCTAATTTCCAATTCTATTTGCATTACAAAAAATCTATCTAATTTATGTTGAAGCCTTCTCTTTTTGTGGTGGTGTAGTTGTGCTAGACCTGTGACAACTTCCTACTTGCAAAGTAGATGGGATGATCTATATCTCCCTCTCCTAGCTAGGTTAGTACTGCACCCAGAGCAATGTAAGAGGCATCCACATGAACATGAAACTCTACAGACCAATTAAGATCACGAATGAAATCACTTGTCCAAGTTACTTATTGAATGAGGGGAGGGGGGGAGGATGGGTCCTCATTCATTGGGGCTATACGAGTAGGGTCCTTTTTGAGCTGTCTGAGGTCTAGGCAAGGGAATCTTGTTGAGTAGTGGAATGAGGGTTCGGCAGTAGCTCCACTAGTTCTGGATTGGGCAACAAGCTCTTACTCATGGATGGTTGGGGATAGACATAACTTCGGTATGCTACAACCTCCCTATCTATGTCAATAATGGGCAAGCAAGTAGGGTGGGTTCTAGTAAATTAATCAGTTAAATATCAAATTCTCAAATTATACAACCCAAAATAGTCACAAAATAGATTACACAACATTTTACACAATTTCAATACATAGATACATATCATAACTTTCATTCAAAACAAAATTAATACTGGTAAAATACCTCTTGAAGAAAAAGTTTGTCCCTTTCTTTCATGTTGTTTCTAACTACTTGAAACTGCCTGAAAACTGAATCTTTTCCTCCCATCCAGCTAGGAACAGGGCCTCTCCAGATCCCTAGCTCCAAGAATCCCTGTGGTTTCCTAGCCCCTGAGCCCAAAACTCCCAGCAATAGGTGCCCCCTGTGGAAGACTTCCAACAAGATCCTCAAGAAAAATCAGTAATACAATCCTCCAGCAAGCTTTCCCCCCCCAGCCCCAAACCAATAATACAGTCCTCTAATATGAAAAATAATTCTCCAAAACCCTAGTCCTTCCCGAGTGTGTCTCCCCTTGCCTTATCCTCCCTCCCCTCATTCACTGCCTTCCTTCGCCATTAATTCTCAACCACCTTATCCCTCCATTATGTGTCAACCACCTTATCCCATTTTCATTAATGGGTCATCTTTCGATACACTAAGTCTCAAAATGAAAATTATTAATTTATTAAACAAATATTCCTTAAACAAATATTTAATCATGATTATTAATTGATTAATTTATTAAACAAATATTTAATCAGGACAATTAATTAATTAATTAATTAATTAAACTAATATACATTAAACAATTATTTAAATCATGACAATTGATTAATTACTTAGGGTTGTTATATACACGCACCCTTCAGGAAACTTTGTCCCGAAGTTAAAGTATTTTATGATACAAGGGAAATGACATATGGTTCACACATTCATATCCAATAGACAACATTATCAGTAAGTAAGCCAAGAAAACTCATACATACTAGTGTACATGTGCAAGAAATGCATGTGTATCTAGTACATACAAGTCTCGTGCATGTACTAATAACTATAATTATCACCTCTATATTAAATTCTGTATGCACCCAATCCAATCAACAAGACTATTCATTTTATAAAAGATAATAAACCAATCATATGTTTTTGAAATCCCTTAATTACAATAATCTAGCTCAACAATGTTTATTTAGACAATTGTAGTTTAGTTAAGTAATTATGAATATACATATATACACATTTTCTTTTTAGAAGGAAAAACAATAAATTCCACCATAAGGCAAATCTACATACACTCTCAACTATTTCTATTCATCCTTCCTCCCTAACTTACTTTCATCTTCCATTCCTATCCTTCTTCTGTTGGACTATCTTGGATCATCAACTATATTGACCTAACTCCAAATAGAACCTGTAAGAAGAAGTGTCACTATCTTGACCAAGCTTCCCCAGTAGGCAACTGACAGTCATCATCACACGTATAGGGGAGCGTGAGATAACACCGTCCTCCCATGACTCCAAGTTTCAGAGGATACACGGTGGGAAATGCCTCCACCCCTCTTAACGGGACTAGGGTCCACACCCTACAATGGAATACACAGTGGCACCATGTTGTCATTTTGTCATCGTTTATTCATTTTTAGGCAGTCTCACCACCTGAAATCCTGCACTGGTCCACATATCATAGCAATGCATTCAAACCAATATAAATTCACATACAAAGATTCATACCATATTGTTTCTCAGTCAGTGGTCATGACATCCACTTTCATTATCATTATCCCTTGCCTATTTCATATCCCAATGAACTGCACATTAAACTATAACACAAACTCATACATATCTATGCATTATCATCATGTAATTGCATACAACCATAATCTCAATTCAGTATCCACGTACCAACAACTTTAACATCAAAGTTTTCAAGTTAGAAATAGATCTCATAATATCCCCATAATTCAATTAACATTTCCCGTTCATAGAATTTTCATTTACATAATAGATTGCATCATATCCATCATCATTCAAATAACATTTAAACCTTCATAGGATTCACATTCACATAGTAGATCGCATCATATCCATCATCATTCAAGTGACATTTAAACATTTATAGAATTTACATTCACATAGTAGATCACATCATATCCATCATCATTCAAATAACATGTAAACATTCATAAAGGTTCATATGTCTTAAAAGTTCAAGTGTATCATTAATAGTTTCATGATGAATAGAAAATAAAGGTGATCAGGCCTCAGGTAATCCTAGTTGTCTAAGTCAAAAGGTGGTGCTACATACACCCAACCTTCGAGAAACATATTCTCAAGGTGGTAAAAAAAGTGAGGGATAATTTCTTCGTAACGTCTCAGCATCCTCCCAAGTAGCAGATCATGGACTATACTTGTCCCACTGGACCTTAACTAGGTCTACCAAACGGTTCCTGAGCTGTCAGACTCTACGGTCCAATATGCGTAATGGTTCTATCGTGAGGGTTCCCGCGTCTGATACCTGCAATTCCTTCCAATTTAGTTTATGTGATTCGTTAGCAACATAATGACGTAGAATAGATACATGAAAAACATTATGAGTTTTGTGCAAGTGGGGTGGCAGTACGAGACGATAGGCAATGGGTCCAATTTTCTCTTAGATTTTGAACGGTCCTATAAATCGAGGTGACAACTTTGTCCCCTTCCCAAACCGAATGGTACTCTTGTTGGGCCTGATACGAATGAAAACCTGATCTCCCACTTTATAACTTCGGTCAGTCCTGTGTGTATCCGCATAAATTTTTTGTCTATCGTGTGCTTCCTTTAGTCTCTGCCTAATCTGAATCACTTGTTCCTCCATCTCTTGAATCAATTATGGTCCAACTATCACTTGGTATTTTAATCTTTCCCAACTCAATGGTGTTATGCATGGCCTTCCATATAGAGCTTCGTAGGGTGGCATTTCGATGGAGCTATGAAAACTGTTATTGTAGGCGAACTCCACCAAAGGTAGGCACTTCTCCCAATGGGTTTGATTATCCATAACATACATCCTATAACTTGATTTACTCTCTCAGTTTTCCCATCTGTTTCTGGATGATAAGATGTGCTTAAGTTCAACTGAGTCCCCAACGCTGACTGCAAACTCGTCTAAAACCTAGAAGTGAATCTGGAGTCCCTATCAGAAATGATCTTCTTAGGTATCTCATGCAAATGGATGACCTCACTTACAAACATGCGTGCCACATCAGTGACATCGTAAGTGTCTCTAACTAGAATAAAATGAGCACTCTTGGTTAACTTATCAACTATCACAAGAATGGCATTGTTTCTATGAGATGTGAGCAACAATCCCACAACAAAATCCATAGAAATGACTTCCCACTTGGACATAGGAACATCGTGTGGTTGTAGGAGACCTACCGGGTGATGGTGGTCAGCTTTCACTTGTTGGCACTCTAGGCACTTTGCGACGAAATGGAATACATCACGCTTCATGCCTACCCAGAAGAAGAGCTTCCTCATGTCTACGTACATTTTCTTCACACCCGGATGCGCACAATAAAGTGCTCTATGGGCTTCCTTTAGTATGATGCTTCGAATATCCCCACCTTCGGGGATGTACATCCTTCGACGATATCTTAATAGTCCATCTACTTCCAGGCTATATCCATCATACTTTGGATCTAACTTCCTTCCATTCTTGAGGTTTGAAGTAACCTTTAAATACCAACTATCTCCAAGGAGTTGCGTCAATACACGTTCCCTTAGATTGAATTTTAAGGGCACCAAAGAGAAGACACATGGTCTCCTACTCAAGGCATCCACGACCAAATTTTCTTTTCCCTTGATGTATGAAATACCAAAATTGTACTCACTCATAAACTCACTCCATCGCCTTTGCCTGGCATTCAGATCCCTTTGAGTGAAGAGATGTTTTAAACTTTGAGGGTATGTTTTGAGCTCAAAGTTTTTCCCTACTAGATAGTACCTCCAAAGATTTAGAGCTAGCATTATAGTTGCCAACTCTAAATCATGAGTAGCATAAAGCTACTCATGTTTCTTCAACTTCCTTGATGCATACGCTATCACTCCTCCATCTTGCATTAGCACGACCCCCAACCCTTTATTTGAGGCATCTGTGTAGACTGTGAAGTCCTTTTCCATATCTGACACTCATAGAATTGGTCCACCAGTTAGTAACCTCTTAAGCTCGATGAATGCACTATCACATTCTTCTGTCCATTCATATATGACCCACTTGCACTGCAAAGTAGTGATGGGTTTCCCTATTTTAGAGAAACCTTCCACAAATCTTCAATAATAACCTATTAGCCCCATCAAGCTTCTTACCTCATGAGCATTTTTCGGCACTGGCCATTCCATAATGGCCTTTAACTTTTCTAGTTCCACATAGATTCCTTCACCAGAAATGATATGACCTAAATAGTGGATTTCTTTCTGGAAGAAGGAGAACTTCGACAACTTCCCATACAATTTGTTCCCTCTAAGGCAGGACAACACCACTCGCAAGTGTTCCTCATGTTCTTGTTCGTTCTTGTAATAGATGAGGACATCATCTAGGAACGCTTGTACAAAACGGTCTAAGTACTTCCAGAATACACCATTCATGAGGCTCATGAATACTGTTGGTGCATTGGTCAATGTGAAAGGTACTACAATGAACTCATAATGCCAAAACCGAGTTCAAAAGGGAGTTTTAGGAATATCACCCCCCTTAATCCTTAATTGGTGATACCCTGATCGCAAATCAATTTTTGAGAATACCGTTGCTCCTTTCATCTAATCGAAGAGATCATCTATTTGTGGCATTGGGTACCTATTTTTCACTGTAGCACAGTTCAAGTCCCTGTAATCTATACACAGTCGTAAGGAGCCATCCTTCTTATTCATAAAAATTACTGGTGCACCCCAAGGTGAGACACTGGGCCTTATTAGCCCTAAGTCGAGTAGCTCTTTTAACTGCATCTACAACTCACAAATTTTTGGCGTTGTCATCCTATACAGAGTCTTAGCAATTGGTTCTGCACCAGGTTTTATCTCAATAGTAAAATCAAGCTCCCCCTCAAGAGGTAACCCTGGCAACTCGTTTGGAAAAACATCCTTAAACTCTGACAATACTGGGTATTGATCCAAGGAGGGTCCTTTCCTTTCATTCACTGCTTCCACTAGATATAGTCGACACCCTTTCCTCATGCACCGCTTAACCTTCATAGTTGAGATAAGGCATAGAGACACCTTTCTCCGTACACCATGGATCACTACTGGCCTTCCTTCATCGTCAACACAAAGCACCCTTTTTGCGAAACAATCTACCATAACTCGATGGGCTTCTAACCAATCCATTCCAATGATTAGGTCATACATCCCGAGAGCAGTGACGTATACCTTCAACCTGGTAGTACACACTCCCAAGTCTACTAGACAATAATCAATGCTAGGTCCTACTGCTTGTTTTTCCCCCGAAGCCATCTCAACTTGTTTAAAGCCGTTGTGCTCGTACACTGCCAACCCACTCTTTTCTAATGCAGAAGGTGAAATGAAACTATCTGTAGCACCAGAATCAAATAAAATTTTAACATTGATATGATTTAGCATACCTGACGAATCCACCACCGTGGATTGATGTTTTTCCTGGTGATTATTAACTCTGCATAAATTTGGTGGCTACTGCTTGCTCTTCTGATCGGGGCCTTTCCTTCTCTATGCACAAATCTCGCTTGCAACTCTGGGCATTCATGCTGGTAATGGGGACCTCCACATCCCCAACATGTAACATGAGATTGAACCTGCGCACTACTTTGTGACGGTCTCTGAAATGAGTTCCTTCCCCAGGAACCCCTGCCCCTACTAGCTATTCCCTGAGAAGGTCGTGGACCTGCCTGCGTTGTTGGTGATGATCAGGATGCTGCACTTGCTGCCATTGAAATACCTGTAGCAACTATCCTTGGTGCGACTCTATTACCATAAGGAGGTGGTCTAGACCTCCCTCCCTTCGAGAAGGTCCTAGGGGCCTTCCCCATGAATCCAGGATGATGCGGAAAGGTCGATCTCGTACCTCCATTTAAGTTCATGTGTTCCTCTACATAACGTGCATTTTCAACTTCTTCCGCTACTGAAGACAGTTTCCACATTTGCACCATGGCCCTTATCTTAGGGTTTAACCCATAGACAAAGTGTTATACATGTCGTTGATCATTATCCATGTATGAAACATATTTCACCAACTCCATGAACCTGATCTTGTACTCTTCCACGGTCCTATTCCCCTGTACTAGAGCATGAAATTCTCCCACCTGTTGTTCCTCACAGTAATCTAGTAGATATTTCCTTCAGAACCTTTCCTCAAAAAGTTCCCAAGAGATGGTGTCTGGGGTAAGGTACAACTTCCTTTCCAAGTTGCCCCACTAGTTCAAGGCACTGTCCCTTAACTGAAAGATTGCTATTTTCACCTTTGATGTGGATGCATAGTCTCTTAAGGAGAAACATCATTCCATTCCTTCCAACCATGCCTCTGCTCATTCACTGGCACGACCCCTAGCGAACTATGGAGGTTTGATCTTCTATAGTTCTCTAGTGATGTCCTCGGGTGGAGGCCCTCCCCCTAAATCTCTTGACGCTTCAGGGTTACCTTCTCCAGATTGATCCAGATTTTATGAGAAGAATGAAATGGATATAGATTATTAACAGGTTCTTAAAACAAAATAACATAGATACAGTAAAACTAGTTTTCTAATCAATAACGAAATAAGATGAAACTGTAAAATGTAGTGGAAACAAGCTTGCTGGAATGGTGGCAGCTTGTCTCTGAGAAGAGATGTGACAACGGCGCGCATTCGCAAGAAGAAATTTACAATGAACCTCTGAAGACATTTTTACAATAAGTAAGAATTCCAAAAACCCTAGACATCCAAAACCCTAACCCTAGGAGATGAAGCGCCAAAAGTCATGTGAACCCCGATTGTGTAAGTTAGTACATCAACTTCTCGGGGTCGTAAAGTTTGCATACGATCTCCGTTTTAGGCGTGTGATAGCCCGTTGGAAAGGTATCATAGAGGAGATTCATTTTGGGGGCTTAATCATGCCTTCAAATATCATTGAGGATCTCAATCTAGAAAAACCTTCATTTAGGCCCTCAAAATGGCCCCGAAAGTTAAAACTGCTAAAAATAGTAAATTGCCAAAATTATCAGAAAATTGTTTTGAGCCAGGTGGAAATGGTGGGTGGACACCAACATCCATATGGATCAATCCTCCCTCCTTAGGAAGCAATTTTCTCCATTGCATTGAGGTCCCCCATAAGATGAGGAAATTTCTTCAGAATTTGGCCCCGGGTGAGCCACTTGCCTTGGTGCAGGAGTTGCCCTGCTTTGACGAATCGATAAAGCTGGATCCTTTGTTGTCGAGTGCCCTTGATCTGTTTGTCCACAATATGATCATGGGATTCCTGTTGTATGCAGTCGGGGTTGAGCTATGTTGGTGTTATATGTTTTGCTACTTCTGAGGTGTCCAATAATGGTGGGAAATAAGGGCGAAGGAGATCCACGTTGAACACTGGGTGTAGGACAAGGAAAGGAGAAATGTTGAGTTCAAAAGCATTATCCCCCACAGCCTTTCTGATAGTGTACAGCCCATAACGGAGTGGTTGAAGCTTCCGATGGGGTCCTGTAAGGCGTTCTTTCTGCAAGTGCAACCAAACTTTGTCACCCACCTGAAACTTATGTGGCACCTGATGTTGATCATGGCGTTGTTTGTACTTATCATTGGACTTTTGTAGGATATCCTAAACCTGTTGACGGATGTGTTGGATCCACTCAAAGAACCGGGTGGCTTTGTTAGCTTCAGTTGGAGCAAGAGATGATTCAATCGAGGTGACCGCAAGGGGAAGTGCAACATCTATGGGACCCAATGGTTGGAATCCCAACCCCACTTGAAAGGGGTTGTGGCT
>JZKD02S0797697.1:34224-52968 GCA_000966675.3 Picea glauca
GGAACACATTTATCCATTCCTCGAAGCGAAAAAAAACATTAGAGTCCTTAGGGAAGGAAGGATATCACATTACATATAGAGTGTCCCACAGCCTAACGTAAACTACATCGAAGAGGACCTAGGAGTTTATTCCATCTTTGTTGAGGAAGATAACATCTCCATGGAACAAATCGATTTAGATGATGGCATGTGGCACATGCACTTTGATGGTTCATGCTCTAATGAAGGTAACGGACCCGGCGTTATCTTGATTTCTCCTATGGGGAAAATCCATAACCTTTCTTATCGGTTGGAGTTCGCTTGTACTAATAATGTCACTGAATTTGAAGCTTTGTTATTAGGCATTGAGAATGCCTATAATCTTGGTTGTGGTCACCTTTTAGTTTTTGGGGATTCCAAACTTGTTGTGAATCTTGTACGTAAAATTTACTCACCTAGAAACAAGTTGATGAAATGATACACCCAAACTGTTTGGGTGCTTATCTCAAACATTTTATCTTTCAACATCACTCATTTTAAGAGGGAGTTAAACTCGACGGTTGATCAGTTAGTTGTTTTCACAGCCTCTCCTAATCGGAAACTTCTGCCACACATACCTGATTGCACTTTCCAATCTCTGTATCGTCCACATATCCCCGAAAATATAGAATCTTGGTAGGTCTTCCCTAACGACAAGAGCATTTGCGCTTTTATCCAAAATGAATTGTTTAAGCCTAAGGATATTATATCCATAGAAGATAAAAAGATTCCTAAAGGATCGACTCCTCTAGAGAGTTCATTTTCTTTGAGTGATGTAGGAACCAATGAGAAACAAAAAGAAGAGGAGTCAAAAAGGACGGTGGGTGAAACCATATCCTTGAACATTGAGACACCCGAGACTCCAAGGAATGTTAAAATAGGTGCCAAATGTCCAGATGAAGAGAAAGTGAAGTTTGCCAAGCTGCTTGGAGAATTTCAAGATGTTTTTCCTTGGTCTTATGAGGATATTCGTGGTTTTGATCCTAGTCTTATACAACATGCCATCCCCATTCAAGAAGGCATAAAACCAATCAGGAAGAAACAAAGACCTATCAACCCTTCACTAGAAGCAACTATTCGAAAGGAGTTGGAAAAACTCTTGAAGGCTAGAATCATCTTTCCGATCAAGTATTCTGAATGGGTTTCAAATCTAGTTCTTGTTCGGAAAACAACTGGTCAGATCAGATTGTGCGTTGATTTTCGTGCATTAAATCGAGCTAGTATAAAATATCACTTCCCTCTCCCTAACATGGAAATGATTTTGCAAGAAGTGGCATGGTCACAAATGATGTCCTTCCTTGACAGGTTTTCCAGTTACAATCAAATCAAGGTAAAAAGGGAAGATAAATATAAAACCACCTTTATTTCTCGTTGGGGTACCTTTGCTTATGAACGTATTCCTTTTGTCTTATCTAATGCAGGTGCCACCTTTCAAAGAGATATGCAAATAGCTTTTGACGATTTGATCAGTAAGATCATTTAGATCTACCTTGATGACTTAACAGTATACTCTAAAATCCGATCAAATCATTTTGGTCATCTGAGAAAATTTCTCATGCGATGTAGGAAATTTGGCATTTCTCTAAATCCTTCCAAGTCCATTTTTGGCGTTACAGAGGGAAAGCTCCTTGGATACATCGTCTTTGATTCAGGAATAAGCATTGATCCTGAAAGGATTGTTGCTATCCTTAATCTTCCTGCTCCCACTTCCAAGAAAGAAGTTAAAACTTTTATGTGGGTGATTAACTTTGTTTGTAGGTTTGTTCCAGATTTTGTTGTGGTGGTCAAGCCAATTCATAATCTGCTTAAGCAAGATCATTATTTTTCTTGGATAGATGATGTCAAAAATTCTTTTGAAGGTGTTAGCACTGAAAGTCACACTTTGACTGCTAAAGTGTAAGCTCAGCACCCATCAGAATTTAAAAGATAATTTCGGTTTTGAATTGGTGGATCAACAAGATGGAGAAAGAAAGGGAGAGGGCAGCAACATACAGATCAGTAGGCTACACCAATGGGCAATGGAGTCATAAACATTCTACTCATCGAAGGCAATAAAGCTGCTCAACATAAAACAAGATTATATGATGATAGATGGAAGAATGAAGAAGGAAAACATAAGATAGAATGTTCACTAAATGAATATCCTCTCAGTTTAATAAATCAACAAATACTTGAATAAAACAATGATTGATGGGCAAAAATACAATAGATCCGCTGCTACTTAGAGATCCATAAATCATTGGCAGCCTTTGATCCTCAAATCTACAATATATTCAAATAAGAAGATATATAAACAAAAGAATTACAATCTGAAATCATAGCTCTCATGAGTCTCCAATAGAAATAATGCTTACAATCATAAAATTCCCACAGGCTTACAAATGAACACACACAAGGAAACTGCATGCTCCTACTCTCTCTATCCTCTCTTGGCTCATGAATCCAACCCTTCTCCAAGAGCTCTCTTCTTCCTTAAATAGAAAAGAACATCCAAATATCCTTAGGAGGTCGAATCCCATCTCCTCCATTGGATTCTAAGCATTGGATATAGGTGGCAACAATCAAAGAGACAAAAATCCAGCAAACTGCTAATTTCCAAGAAATTGTTGGAAGTCATTAATAAATTGTTTCCACCTCACTGTATGAGGTCTTTAATGGAGATAAAACTTGGGTGTAGGTGTCCCTTGACATCTAACTGATCCTTGAGAATCCATTTGAACCCTCCTTGATAGGTGAAAACCTCCCAACAAGGCGAATATCCAATCAGCTATGCAAAACAGAGAATTGGCAGCACATTCTGTAGTGCACTGATGTTTAAATTGTTTCTCTCGACTGCCAAACTAGGTCAGGTAGAAATTTTGACAAAAATTCAAAAAGGATATCATCTTCCTCCACAAAAAAGTTCAGAGAACCCCACTTCGTCGTTTGGGTTTTATGATCAAATCTCTAACAGTAGCTGCTACAAGAAATTCCGTAGCGCCACTCCTAAAATGGCTCTATAAATTTTGTAGCTCCACTTTTGTGTCTAATATATCTCTAAACATAACATATTTTTCAAAACTGAGAGAGGTTTTTCTTATTTGGTATTTTATGAACAAAAACCTCCTCCATTTTGCAAAAATACTTTCCCATTTGTTCATAATAAAAGGTTTAAGTTAGTCACTCAAAACTTGCAAAAGCATCGCGTCGTGGGTCGCACTCTGCAGAAGGGTCGCACTCTATGTCTAATATCTCTCTAAACATAACACATTTTTCAAAACAGAGAGAGGTTTTTGTTATTTGTTATGTTATGAACAAAAACCTCCTCTAGTTTGCAAAAATACATTCCCATTTGTTCATAATCCAAGTTTTAAGTTAGTCACTCAAAACTTGCAGAAGTGTTGCGTCGTGGGTCGTATAATATTTCCCTGAACACTTCAAAAATATAAGGACGAATGACCCATAACAACTACATGTGACCCTTTAAAACTTCATGTGATAACATAAGGGATTAAGAAAGAAATCAGTGCCACACCGGTTTTGGCGAAGCTGGATTTTGATAAGGAATTCACGATATATACTAATGCCACCAAGGAGGCAGTTTCTACTGTCCTCATGCAAAACGATGACCAAGGAAATGAAAAACCAATGGCTTACACGAGTCAAAGTTTTTCTGATGATGAATTTAAATATTATTTTATTGAGAAACATTCTTTCTCTCTCATTAAGGTCGTTGAAAAATTTTTCCACTACATCTTAGATAAGCATACTTTGGTAAAGGTCCCCTTACCTGTTGTCAAGTTTTTGCTCTCACAGAATTATCTTTAAGGAAAGATTGCACATTGGCTTGCCAAGATCCAAGAGCATGATTTAAATATCGTTACTTATACCACTATTAAGGGACGTGACCTAGCCCTTCACTTGGCTCAGCATGCTGAGAATGGTGAATAAATTGATGAATATGATAGTTCCCTTTCAACTCTCTTTTACATTGACGATCAGATCCTCCCTGTGTCTGAACATCCCTGGTACAAGAATCTGGTTTATTATTTATAGAACCAAAAATGTCCAGACAACTTAGACACTCATCAAAGGAGAAGAATTCGTCTTGAATTTTCAAGATACGTCATTATAGGAGACTTATTATTTCAAAGATTTGTTGATGGTGTGTTGCTTCGCTGTGTAAACAATGAAGATGCACATAAACTGTTGCAAGAAGCTCATGGTTCTTCAAGCTCTGTCATTCATGTAGGAGGTCATTTCTTTGCAAAACCCACTGCTTTCAAGATTATTAGAAAAGGTTACTATTGGCTTTCAATCTTTCGTGACTCTTATGTTTTTTCGAGATCTTGTGACAAGTGCCAAAACTTTGTTGGGAAAGAACGCCTTTCAACCATGCCTTTACAACCTGTCCTACCAGATTTTCCCTTTTCAAAGTGGGGATTAGATTTTATTGGTCATGTTAATCCTCCTTATTCAGCTGGAAAAGTTTTTATTTTGACAACCACAGACTATTTTACAAAATGGGTTGAAGTTGTCCCACTCAAGCATTCCACAGATGATCAGGAAATTTCTTTCCTTGAAAATAATATTTTTTCCAGATTTGGTCTTCCATTGGAAATTATTATAGACAATGGTCCCATTTTCATTTCTTCTAAGCTGACTCAATTTCTAGCCAAGTTAGGGGTTAAACATTTCACCTCATCATCCTATTATCCCCAAGGAAATGGGCATGTCGATTCTACCAACAAAAATCTGGTAAGAATCGTCAAAAGGCTCATCGAAGATAAGCCTCGCCAATGGCACACTCTCCTCACTTACGCCCTAAGGGAAGATTGAACCACCGCCAAGGTAAGCACAGGTTGTACTCCATTCCATCTTGTTTATGGTCAAGAAGCCCTCTTGCCAACTGAGATGGAGATTTCTTCCTTAAGGTTGATGCTATAGATCGAAGAATTAAATTCTTCAGATGTTTCACATAGGATAAAGGCACTACTAGCTTTGGAAGAACAAAGGATGTTTTCTTTGGGTAATATTAAAATGAGACATCAAACTTTTAAGACTCATTTCAACAAGAGTGTCAAGACGGTGAAGTTTAAGGTCAATGAAAAGGTTTTGCTATGGGATTCAGGTCACGCTGATAGGGGAAGACATTCAAAATTTTAGAAATTATAGCTGGGTCCTTTTAAGATTGCTTTTGTCTTAGGTACAAATTCTTACATTCTAAAGGATTTACAAGAGCGATTGTTTTCCTACAGCACTAACAGTTCTCACTTAAAGCATTACGTGGAACCAACTTGAAAAGCTCTAATGTTGTTTGGATTTTCTGTATTTTAGTAGTCTAGCTCTGTTTTCAGTTTTCGCTATTTTTCTTTTTCTGCTTACAGTGGTTAATTTATGTTCTATGTTTTAAGCACTTCCTACCGCTTTATCATTTCTATCATTTTATTTTTGCTATTTTAATTTGCTGCAATTTTATTCTGATAGAATTGTTTTCTTTGTCTTTTTTTTATTGATTTCGGTCAAAGAATAAGATGTTGGGTCAATTCTACCACAGTGACACTCTTGCAAAGCATTTTTATTCAATAACAATCAAGCTTACACAATTGTTGCGATGTTTCCCCTGAAGCATACTTGAATTTGCTATCTGCTTTCCTTGTTGTTTTATAAATAGAACTGGTTATCTCCCTCTTCTTCTTGCCATTTCTTCATCGATTGAGATTTCTTTTTTAGAAAGTCTAAAGATTTTCTCCTTGAAGTTAAGAGCATATTATGGTTAAATGATTATGCATACAGTGGTAAAAACCCCTCATACTTAACACTTTTCATGAGTTATTCCCAAATTCCCAATAATTTTTCCATTAAATCTGCTCATTTCCCCCTCTTGCATAATCTTCTTGGTTATATCTCCTTGATCTACTAATTTTGGTTTGCGAAACCATGAGTTATGAGTACTAGATCTGTTGAAAACAAATTTCCCTGTGGATTCACTAGTTTGTTGACGATTAAAATCGCGACAAATTTTAGCCCGCAAAGTATTGCTAAAGCCTATTATTGTAAGCCAACGTATAAATAATACTAGTAGGTGGGACCCCTTTGTAGATTGGAGATCAAGTCTGGCTCTCATTTAATGGTTGTGTTGTTGTTCAAAATTGCATACATGGTTGATGAGATCTTGTTTTTATTGGTTATGGATCAGTCTTATGATGTGTTGATTCTATGTGCAACAAGTAAATGATGAATAAGGCATGCTATGTTCTAAGCTCTAATTTCATGTTATTACACCCTATGCTATTCATTGATACCATTGTTATATGTTCTTGGGACACCTGCACAACAGACATGTTAGTAACAATACTTAAAAAACAGTTGGAAAATGGCAAAAACAATATAACAAATGCAAAAGGAAAAGGGATCTAACTATGCAAATATACTACACTACATGCAGGAATCATTAAAATGATTATGGTTAAATCCTAGCTAGCAAGTTAATGGTTATGCGATTTGATTGATTTATATGGTTAATATGCATATGGTATATTTTGGAAGGATAGGATGTGTGTGGCGCATTTGACAAAGCGATAGGTGTTAATGGTTATGTGATTTGATTAAGTCATATGTAATGGTGATTATGTTATGGCATACGTTTGGTATGGGCCGCACTATTGGTTTTAATGGGTGATGGTTTCGATACATGGTTTGATTAATTGTGTTAATGGAAAACTTGTTGGCATGTACTAAGGAATTAATGGACTATGAATGGAGGCGACATGCATTTACTGCATGTCACCCCTACTCCTTCGTTGACCGCCACCCTAATCAGACTATTGTTCAACTTTATTGTTGTGGTTATGCTCTAACTTCCTAACAGAGAGGAACTGCTCGACCAACTCGCGTTTTAAGGTGTTTTGATTACAAGTATGTATTTTTTTACCATCCATGAGTTTGCTCTGGTTATGAAATGGATATTGGCTCGGATGTATTGGTTTGTGCTTTCCTTGAGTATGGCAACTATGTGAAATTGTGATTTTTCTGGAATGAATTGTTAGTGACTTTCTCTGTGATAATGTCTAAAGTTACAATGTATTGGGTCGTTCTGAGTATCAGTAGCCATAAAGGCTCTCTGTCATCCTTTCCAGTTTAGTGGAGGGTTCCATTTGGTCTAGACTAGACGACTTCCTTCACGCATTGTATCATCGTACCCAGTCTTGGCTCTCATAGGATTTCAATGAGTTTGAAACACCCTATGTCACTGTGCATTATTCACTTGGGTATTGGAGTTACTTCATGCTTCCAATAGTCGCACAATGGGTTATATTGCTTCTTATCGGCTTTGTCTTCACCACAATGTTGTAGTTGGTTGATTGGGGGAGCCACAATGGTCATACCCCGCGTGTGCTAAATATCGTTACAAAGCTCAATGGAGCTTTGCTCCTCTGTTCATGGCTTCTCCTGTCCCAAGATTTGTCACCCTGTCCAAGAAGTGAATTGTGGTTTTCTTTGTGTGTACATCATTGGTCTCGGAGGGTTTCACCATCAAGAAAAATCGACTCTGGCTTCCCTCTGTTAATCCACAAAGAAAACCCTTTCTCCCTTGGGTCCATGTGTTGATAGAGGGGACTGTTATGGCCTGTCGGGTGTACTATTGGACTGGTGGTGTGTTGTCGATGGAATGAATGACTGGCTCGCCCATTGATTATGTGACAGTGGTGTTGTTTTTGTTTTCTAGTCACTACAATGGCTATTATAATTGGATGGATAAGCTCAACATGGTTAATTAGAATGAGTTGTTAAATCAAATACATAGTTGTTGCCTCCTTGTGTTTATTGAATGGATAACCCGACACTGTTTAAATTGATTAATGCATAATGACACTTCGCGCTTGATGCATTGGTATGAGTGACGTTCCTATAGCACGAGTCAATGATTACTGTGACTATGTGTTTTTAATGGCCTAATGATCATTGCAATCAGGGTGTTTATGACAGTTCCATTCACTGTAATAAGTATGGTTATTCGATTGCGTCGTCGAGTATGAGCCCAGGTTTTACATAGTATGGTTTTGATTGCAGTTTAATTGATTTGAACATTTATGTATGGTGTCTCCTTATGTTGGATTGATAGCTCAACACGATAGGTTGAGTTAATGATACTGTGATTGTGTGTTTTGAAATTTTCAAGAGGGAATGTTACATTGTGGTAACTATGGCATAGTTATCCACTGTGTTGTTATCAATATTAATTGATTGCGCCATTGGAGGATAGAAGGAGAATCATACTAAGGTTTGCTCTTTGAGTTTATGCTGAGATAGTTTAGTTTTCATTAATTACTTAATTTATCACAAGCCTAATTCTTTTTATGATAGCAGGGTTTTATTGTAGAAAACAAGATTCGGGGTTGAATTACATCATTCAAACACTTGTTTTTCAGAGTTATTGTTCTATCTTTGATAGTCTGTGTAGACTTGTCTGTTTGTGAATTAGTTTTCAAGACTGACAAAGGCTATTGTGCATAGTCAAGTGGGCAACAATCTGTGGCAAGTTGATCCATCTTTTAGAGTTCAGTTTTTTATTTTTTGTCAGAGGTCCTTTTGTATCTTCCATTGGGGGCGTCTAAGTTTGACTTTGGCCCTAAATTTCTGCATGAAATATTGTAAAAGAACGACTCTTTGGTGAATTGGAATGAAATAAAAGATTTCTTTATGTCTCCTCTGTCTTGATTATCATCTTGGTGTCTTTACTTCTGTATTTACATTTATTTCAGCAACTGTTATATTCAGAAAATTACATAAAAAATAAATTCCCAACAAACTTTTTATTGATAAAAGACTAGCCTAAGCACTGGTAATTAATACTTGTGAGTTAGGATGCTATTTTTGTTGGCTATAAACATAGGGTGATATTCCCATCTATTTTGCTTTAGCCAAGCAAAATCTGAAAATGCTTGAGTAAGATCATTTCATATATTTTCCTCAACAAAACTGTCAGTACTTCCAAAAATAATATCATCAACATAAAATTCAATTAATAAAATACTATCTTAAGTTACCTTGATGTAGAGGTTGTTGTCTGCACTTCCTTTTTCTGAGCATACACAGACGCACGCACACAACATCGACTGCATCAACATCATTGATCATAGCATCAACTACATGAACATCATTAATCTATAGTGTCAAACCTCTTAGTGGAAGATGAGTTGTTACATTCACTGTAGTGACCATAGCCTCAAAATTGACCACTTATCATTTTATTTTTTAAAACTCTTTATTAACTCCCACAAACAACTAAAAGAAATAGTTTACACTAGGGGTATTTAAATCACATCATTATGTTTGAACCAATGAAAATGATAATACATAAAATTGGAAAATTACAAAAATAATTTTGTTTTCAAAAAAAAATGAATTAATACAAATTTTTCTAGAAACTTTGGAAAACACATAGCAAAATGCATCAAGTAATATATCAAAACTAAGTAAGTAATAAGAACTCAACTATCCTAAACTTCAAGGTGAAAGCTATAATGCCTAAGGCAGGGACTAATAATCCAAAAATTAACCTCTTCAATGTTCATTGATATGCATTGTTACATTGATAGATGCTTTGAATTTTACCTGTATTTCTAAAATTGTATTAATGTTTATGCTTCAGCTTTATTTTGTAAAAGAAAAAAAATCAGTTGAGAGTTTCAAGCTTTTAATAACGCTCTAAGTTTTGGTCTTTCTGTGGTGATATTTTCTAGGAAGATTTGTTAGAAATCTAGAGATTTGCTCGAAATTTGGTGAAAAATTGTTAAATCCGCAGATTTGAATGATTATTTCTATATAATCCAGGTATAAACTAAACTGTAGAAGTATAGTTTGTTTCATAAATCTCTGATATTTTGTACCGAGTAGATTTAAACTATACTGTAGGAGTATAGTTTGTTAGTTTGTTTCATTTCCAATTTTTGGTGCTTCCCCATTGGTTGCCTCAAGCTGTCAAAGAATATTTTTTAATTGTACAATTCATATCACGATAAATTGGCACAGTTGGCAGGGAAGGTACTAGCCAGCCTTAGAATTTCACTTTAATACATTTGCCAGGTCCACTTAAATTCAACGCAATGGTGTTGGCTAAACTTTCTACCTTTTGGGTTTTTTAATCAGCATCCTGCGATGTAAACCTGGACAAAATCGTTATTTTCTGTTGTTTAAATTGCATTTTTTGATGCATAAATGGATTCAGCATGCTGAAAAACTCTTGAGGCACGTGGATTATACAAACTTAGTCACTCAAATCTGCAAATCTAACCATTTCTCACCGGATTTCGGACAAAATCAAACTAAAAAAGTCACCGTAAAACTCCCAAAAGATAGAACGTTTAGACTACTATGTCGAAAATTAATGGCTCATTGATTCCCTGGTTTTCCAGGTACTTTCATTAATGGAGTGTTTAATGACATACATTCAAAAATGAATTGTGATTTTTTTCCACCAAATTCTCATAAATTAAGTACTTTGGAAGTTGGATGGAAATTTCCAATTTCAATGGTCCAGTCAGCACCTGCATTTACTTACAACAAAATACAATACTCCATGCTACCTATATTACAAAGTTGGCCTGCAAAAACTATCATGCTAGCCAGTTGACATCATGTTAGCCAGCAATATACAGCCTGCTATGCAGCATTGAATGCTGCTGCAGGTGGTATATACACAATCAGATCACCTTCTACTGTTGGACTGCCAAAACTATTATACTTACCATTATGACTAACAATATACAACTGCTATACAGTATTGAATGCTGCGATAAATAGTATATACACCGTAGAATCACCTTAATATATAGGTTGAAATATATCTGACTGTGTATATACAACCTACCACAACATTCCATGCTTAGCAGCTGGCTGCATATTGCTCCATCATGCTTGGCTTTTACTTTAAAGAGACGAAAGCCGAATGCACAAGGAAGTATCCAAACCCACCAATACGGACACAATGCACTACAGGTAAATACCTGTAGACCAAATCCCAGTCGTCATTTCCAGTTATATATATTGGTGTCAAATAAAAAACAAATTGGTTGGAGATCCACTGGTGAAGTCGAGTATTGAGATCGAGAAAAGCAAAATTCGAGCGTTTGTGGTTTGGGCAATTCGGTGTCCTGCAGATATACCGACTTAGAAAACTCGTGAACATGCTTAATCCTCGCTCTGGTCTGCTTGGGATTTCGGATTTTAATTCTTTCATGGCTCTTGTCCTCTTACAGGTGGGCATTCATATCTTGCAATTAACATGTACAATTCATTAAAAATATAGGCCGGCGTGCGTATAATAACACTGTAAACTTTCTTACATCTCAAAACAATTATGATTGATGGGCTGGCAGGGGATTCGGGATCAGCGAATGAAGCATACACAATGTGTATCCGTCGTGGCGCTATAGTTGTGGATGGAAGAGCCTAAGACCTACGCCGCCCGAGTTAATAAAAACTTAGAACATGGTTTGGTAATAATGGTAAAAGCTGGTGCGGAGTTAAATTAAGCAAAAAATTCTGACTACGACACTGCCAAAAAAATTAGCTATGCTATTAGGACGGCATCGGAGAGCCCTTTAATTGCCTGTAGACCGGGGCGTTCAGTTACCGGGAACGCTTTTGACGTGACGTTTCTGACAAGACGGCTGACGCGCAATCAACGCGTTGGTAGTTAGATGAACACACCTTGATTTTCAAAAGTCATTCCTGCTTCATTACTCCAACCCCATAGATTCCTAATCAACCAACCCCATACTCTTCCCAGGAGGAGTAAGCTAGCTCGAAGCAATTTTTTCTTTTGAGTTTTGTTTTTCAGGCAAAAATAAATGGGTCTGAATCTGGTCAAATTTTTAGGGGTAATCTAGTTTCACATGAATCAATGTTCCATGCATTTCAGAATCTTACTCCAGGGATTATGTTCTATTTTAAACCAACCCAAATGCTTAGAAAATCGATGAGGTTTGAATTGGCCGAAAATTTAAAAACAAACCACTGAAAAACCTAGAGAAAAGATTGCTCCCGAATTAACCCACTTCACAACAACCCCATAAATTCCTAATCTCCCCCTTGGTCTCTTAGCGATTAGATTTTTGCTAAAACAGTCTTGGTTCCATTGTAGAAAAATCTTGCCCCTCAATGTTCCATAGGCTTTGAAAACATTGATACCATGTAGATGTTTTGCACATGACATTGATTTACATACCCAATATGAAATACTTAGTTTATTTTGTGATAAGGACGGTGTACAAGTCACTCATGCAAAGACAAAGGTCATGACATTCAACATGTTTAAGGAAGCTTCCAAAGTGAATCTGATGTGTAAATCGTTGTTGTATATAGAAGTAGCATTTGACTTTGTATGTGTTATCTAGTCACTCAAGCAAAGGTCATGACATTCAACATGTTTAAGGAAGCTTCCAAAGTGAATCTGATGTGTAAATCGTTGTTGTATATAGAAGTAACATTTGACTTTGTATGTGTTATCTAGTTTTTTAAGTTCCTAAAGTTTCTTTAAAATTATATATTAAAGAGTAATGTTTTTAAAATTTTGAAATTTATTATTATATATTAAAGATTAATGTTTTTAAAATTTTGAAATTTATTGAATATTGTTTTTAATTGTAGAAAGTGGTGATTGTTTTATTTTGAGTTATTGTTGTCAATATGAAAATTTAAAAATAATAAATAAATAAACAAAAGTCTATAATGTTGACATTTGGTTTGCTTTTGGAAATGATGAGGGGATGTATATGACCTTTTTGCAATATGAACATTAATGCACTATATGAATATCGAGGGCATCCATCCTCCATAGTAAGTATCCATAGTACGTAGAGTGTGTCTTTATGTAAGTGGTTTTTTTCCCTCTATGTATTAGTAAGTAGAGTGTGTCTATGTAAGTGGTTGTTTTGAGTGGGTTTATGTAAGTGGGTGTAGGAGGTTTTTGGATGAGAACCAGAGTAGCTCTTAAATTGATGTGCGGTTGAGATGTGCTTTCAACTAGTTATGATTGTGATAAGATAGTATTTTTATCTTAAGATAAAGCTTGATGTATACATATGTAATATTGTTTGATATAATGGATCATTCAACATAACTTTGGTGTTTACTCTTCTATTTCTCTAGATGGTATCAAAACTGATATAGGCTTACGTGTTTGTATGTTGTCAAACATAGTTTTTCCTCATGCTATAGTGTGTTTGCAGTGTTGCTAATCATTAAAACAAATATTGTGTTCCTACTTATTAAAGAAGTACATGTGTTGCTTCATGAGAATTTGTCATGAAAAGGTCATGAGAGGTTCAAACTCAACTGTATGAGATTGGGTACATGATCGATGTGTGTTGGTCATAGTGGAGGACACATCATTTGTAGGACTATTATGTATAGCCATGTAAAGGTTAATCTCTACATGGAACTATGTGAGTGTAATCATGTGAAGGGCCAATTGAGCAACCATTACGAAGAATGATGTCATGAATGCATTGATTTATAGCTTATTTGTCGAACATACATGTTTGTATTGCAGCGAAAAAATCTGACTTGTCTACCTAGATTCCTCATGGTGGATCAATTTGTTGTGTAAGGTTCTCGTGGAAGTACATGCATAGATATGCAAGTTGATGTAGCAAACACTATGTGGAATATCGCTCTGGTGTTTTGAAGTATCTGCAATTTGTGGTAGTTGAGAAGGAATGAAGAGAGGTTGGCACTTTGTTGCAATGAGATGATTGAGGAAACAAAGATGAGTGTGTCATTTGAGGAGCAACCTAGTACTAATAGAGTGCACGGATCAAATCTGAATATGATGTTCAAAATGTTGCATTTACCAATAACATTTAGATTAGCTAATGGCAGCAATGTCGATTGGATAACATTAGATTTCTTTATTACCCATGTTGAGAAATCTAAGTCTGCATTCGTTTGTCCTTGAAAGTCTAAACTTCTTGTGTTTGACCTCCAAGCTCTTCCTATCTTGAGATGGAGAACCTCATTGAATCCTACTACTTGTGAGCTTGCCTTTATGGAAGACTGAAGTGGTGAAGGCCCAGCGGGAGGGAATTGGTTTCTCAATTCCGATATGTGTCGTTACAAAAGTTTGTCACCTATGTACTTATGTTGATTACATTAATAGAAATACTATTTTCTCGTCCAATTATATGTCACAAATATTTGCATTACTTTCCATGGGCATATTTGTTATACATTTTAATGGATTATGCTAGTTTATATGCTAACTTTCTATATAATTTCTATATGATTATATATCTTGATTGTTGAGGACAAGTTGCAGGCATTAATATTTCATTCATGAGCTCAGTCGAGGTCTTCTTCAGACAGCTGAATGAGGTAGGCTCTTATCCTTCTCTTGTTAGCATTTTTATTTATCTAGCATACTTGAGCTTAGAGTTGATTTGTGGGTGTCGTTCCATTATGGTTTACCCCTTTCCATAGATATTTTCCTTGTAACAATCATATTCTCAATCCATTGCCCGATCAAGATGTTGCACCTACTCTTGAGTCAATACAAACTTTGTGGACCTTGCAAAATTTCTCTCTAGGGAGAGTTTCCAGTTCCTTCTTGTTGTAAGCCTCCTCAAGCCTCTCTAGGTATATGTCTGTCAAGTCTCTTTTGTCTACAATCATGTCCATATCTCCTGCATCTTCTGTGAATTGGTCTGCCTCCATTTGAACCGGAGATCCAGGTTGTATTATTTGTTCCAAGACTGGTTCTGTAATTTGCTTTTCTTTACCTTTTGTGTTGCCTCGATTTTCATGATGGTGGGGGTTTTCCAGCTCTTGGGAGTTTGGCAGTTGGTTTATAATTTCAAAAGAGTTGTTGGTGGAAGGATTTTTGCTTTGTCCTTGGCTTGATTTTTTGTGGTTTGGTTTCTTCTGTCCTTGCACTTGGGTAAAACCATTTTTTTTTTCATTTTTCTCATCCTCAGAGGGATGCAGAGGGGTGTTTAGTGGACAAACCCTAAAGAGATATCTATGTTCATGAAAATTCCTACAACAAAAGGGATGCTTGTAGGTAAACACAAATACGAGCATATGAGGTGTACCTCCTATGTCATGTAGCCTATGAATATTTGACATACCTACCAAGGGTGTTGCCAATGCCTGTGAGGATTTCCTCCAACCAAAATTCCCAAGGAAGGGAGGAGAGGCGGATCCAGACATGTGCAAAGGAGAAATATTATTTTTCTAGACTGAAGCGATCTATCCATAATCTTATATACAACCCTGCGGAGTTGAAAAAATATGGGCCATTTTCAAAGACACAGTCTTTGTCCTTAAGATTGAAGAAGATGATTGTGAAAAAACCCTTGGATCCCAACTAAAGGTCATAATGACCCTTAGGGTTACACCATATTTTGATCCAGGGCATTAAGTCCCACTTAAAGGGTCATAGTCCCAAAAAATTTCCTATTAGGGTATGTTCCTTCATGAATTGAGTGTGTTCTCCCACTTTGGCTAAGTTGATTATGTTGAAATTACTGATACAACTGAGAGGGGGGGGGTGAATCAGTTGTATTTGAGCTTAAACAATTTTAAGTCTATTAAAATATTCTTAAACTTTCTTCAAGTGATCATCAACATTATACAGCATATGGACAATAAAATTAAAAAGTATCAATCACACATAAGGTATAAACAGAGACAGATTTTCATGAGGAAACCCATAAAGGGAGAAAACCTCTTCTTCTTCGAAATGATAGGCGGTATTTTAAGTTATGTACATCATCTTTAATTGAGCACCAACTCAATGTGAGGTTGCTACCTCTGTTTTACAAGCTGCAACTTGTTTGAGAGCACCAACTCTCTAGTTTTTCTAGCACCCACTAGAAGGAAGCACCAACTCCCTATATGTTCCAGCACCAACTGGATGGAAGCACCAACTTCCAGTTACACAGGCTCCAACCTATATAACAGAGAATACTTGTTCTCCCTAGCACCACCCTGCCACCCTGGTTTCTCTGGCTGCAACTAGATGGAAGCTACAACTTCCTGTGTTCAAGCTCCCACTTGAACCTCTGAGGACAACAGTCCTCCCGAGCACCTCCCAACCTCCCTAAAATATAAATGGTCAAATAAACATTCAACTTTACAGATAAGTCTGTTCTTACCAATCTTTCTTTGTTCTGTAAATCGGGTCTTCTGCACACTATTATGCTACTCTTCTCTTCCTCTGTCTGTTCAGTAAGTATGTTCTGCATCAACTCGTTCTCTCATTCTGCTCTACTTTTTCTCTTTCTGTCATTCTGCTATGCTTCTTCTCTTTCTGTCCTTCTCCTCTGATTTTACTCTTTCACTGCACATATGCTCAATCTCCTCCTGCGCATCCTCTTCTTCTCTGTTCTTATAGTTTCATTCTTTTTCACTTACAGAACAACCATCCAGACACAATTTGTTTCATCTTATTTTATACACACAAACATGACGGTTCAACTTCCCAATTCCTTAGGCAAAAAGACGACAACTGTCTAAGCAACTGAAATGCTAACTGATTTGCAATCATGAGTCCGTTTTGCTAAAAGAATCCAAACTCAGTAGTTAACTGTGAGAAAGAACAGTAACCCTCCGATCAATACTTGATCCAACAGTTCAGATCCAATCAAGATTTCACACATCGCGATTTCGACATTCTTGGTGATCATAGTTTTTGTTACTTACAAATCTCGATCCCCGAAACTCCGTGAAGAAGTCAGATCAACGGTCCAGGTCTGATCTTAACTTGACAACTGCGATTGAATCGCGATTTCGCTTATCGTGATTTCGCATTTCTTATTGCATTTGTTTCTTTTCCTTTTGACTTCGCGATCCCGAAAAATCCGACAAGAAGTTAAATCAACGGTCCAGATCTGATATATATTCAGCGGCTGAGATTAAATTGCGAAATCGTATATCACAATCAGGGTTCTTGTTGTCAAGTGTTTTCGTCACTTCAAAGTCCCAATTCACGAAACTCTGATAAGGAGTTAAATCAATGGTCCAGATCTGATCTCTATTCAGCGGCTACGATTAAATCGCGATTTCGGGGTTCTTGTTGTCAATAATCTTTGTCATGTCCAACTCTCGATCCCCGATGCC
The DNA here is from genome assembly GCA_000966675.3 of Picea glauca. Taxonomy (NCBI): domain Eukaryota; kingdom Viridiplantae; phylum Streptophyta; class Pinopsida; order Pinales; family Pinaceae; genus Picea; species Picea glauca. The sequence continues at coordinate 51,346 of JZKD02S0797697.1, forward strand.
TCTCCATTGAGTGGAATCAACGGTCCAGATTAAAGCTTGATCTGACGGCTCAGATTACATCGTGATTTTTCATATCGGGAAATCGAGATTACTATTGCATTGTTTCTTTGACATTTCCAAACTGCAATCCTCGAAACTTCGACGCGTTCTTTACACACTAGCTCTCTTGGCTAGGCTCCTGGCCCATATGACCGTTATCCCTATGACCACATTCTTACCACTCGTTGGGATTTCACCTTGGCTTTTCCCGATGGTAAACCTCGTGCAGCTCCTGTCCGATCTGACAGCTGACGAGATTTCTGAATGAGATCCAACGGCTGTGGATCTCTGTCTTCCTTCTCTTCTACGAACTACTGTATCTTTAGCTTTGTTGCACGTGTGCTCCTCGACGTTGTTCCTTCTGAGCTTTCACTTCCGAATCCCCAAGGGATTCTTGCACTTTTGCGCCTCTGCAGAGTCTTCACATGCACACTCTGATCCTGCCATCTTCACTGTTGTACTTTCCATCAATGACAAGCATACTCTATCTGTTAACTGTCTGTTAAATATTTGCCAACAATCTCCCCCTTTGGCATTGATGGCAACACAAGCACCCACTTGTATTCAAATCTTCTCTCCTGCTCTTTTCTCCCCCTTTGACATCAATGTCAAAGAAGAACCATTCTTCCCCTGATCTGTTATAAAAAACCTACTCCCCCTGTCAACTATAAGCATCTTGGAAATACATCAGATATTCAATAAGTACTCCCCTTGACTAGGTGAACAGATTAGGCACAAGAGATTATAACCCCCAACTTTTGACGAAGATATCCAAAAGGGGTTGCTCCTAATGGTTTAGTATAGATATCAACAATCTGTTCTGTAGAAGGTATATAATTCAGTTGAACAATTCTGTTTGTAACTTGTTCTCTGCGAAAATGGTACTTGATTGGAATATGCTTAGTCTTGGAATGAAGAACGGGATTCTTGGAGACACTAATGGCATTGGTGTTATCACAGTGAATTGGAATGGGATCACTGTAATTTACCTTCAGATCTGCAAGAGTTTGTATCATCCATAAAATTTGTGTGCAGCAAGTAGCAGTAGAAATATATTCTACCTCTATAGTAGATAAAGAAATGGATCCCTGCTTTTTACTAATCCATGCAACTAATGAGTCACCCAGAAAAAATGCTCCTCCACTAGTGCTTTTTCTCTCATCGACACAGTTTGCCCAGTCTGCATCTGAATAGGAAGTTAACTAGAAATTCTGATTTCTAGGATACCACAGACCATAAGCCATTGTTCCCTTCAAGTATTTAAATATTCTTTTGACAGCCACCAAATGACCTTGTTTAGGAGTAGACTGAAAACGACCTACCATTCCAACAGCTTGCATTATATCAGGACGGGATGCTGTGATGTATAGAAGACTTCCTATCATAGAGAGATATGTTCTTTGATCAACATCAGGTGAGATATCATCTTTACTCAGCTTGCAACCAACCACCATAGGTGTGCTAACTGTAAGGAATCTTCCATCTGAAATTTCTTCAACATCTCTTTCAAATATTTTTCTTGAGAAATGAAAATTCCTGCAGAGCTTTGTTTTACTTGTAAGCCAAGAAAATATGACAGTTCTC
>JZKD02S0797697.1:58321-88109 GCA_000966675.3 Picea glauca
CTTCCTGTGTTCAAGCTCCCACTTGAACCTCTGAGGACAACAGTCCTCCCGAGCACCTCCCAACCTCCCTAAAATATAAATGGTCAAATAAACATTCAACTTTACAGATAAGTCTATTCTTACCAATCTTTCTTTGTTCTGTAAATCTAGTCTTTTGCACACTATTATGTTGCTCTTCTCTTCCTCTGTATGTTTAGTAAGTATGCTCTGCATCAACTTGTTCTCTCATTCTGCTCTACTTTTTCTCTTTCTGTCATTCTGCTATGCTTTTGCTCTTTTTGTCCTTCTCCTCTTCTTTTACTCTTTCACTGCACATATGCTCAGTCTCCTCCTGCGCATCCTCTTCTTCTCTGTTCTTACAGTTTCATTCTTTTTCACTTACAGAACAACCAACTAGACACAGTCTGTTTCATCTTCTTTTATACACATGAACATGATAGTTCAACTTCCCAATTCCTTAGGCAAAAAGACGACAACTGTCTAAGCAACTGAAACGCCAACTGAAACGCTAATTGATTTGCAATCATGAGTCAGTTTTGCTAAAAGAATCCAAACTCAGTAGTTAACTGTGAGAGAGAACAGTAACCCTCCGATCAATACTTGATCCAACGGTTCAGATCCAATTGAGATTTCACACATCGTGATTTCGACATTCTTGGCGATCATAGTTTTTGTTACTTACAAATCCCGATCCTCGAAACTTCGTGAAGAAGTCAGATCAACGGTCCAGGTCTGATCTTGACTTGACTGCTGCGATTGAATCGTGATTTCTCTTATCGCGATTTCGCATTTCTTGTTGCATTTGTTTCTTTTCCTTTTGAATTTGCGATCCCCAAAACTCCGACAAGAAGTTAAATCAACGGTCCAGATCTGATCTCTATTCAGCGGCTGCGATTAAATCGCATATCGCGATTTCGGGGTTCTTGTTGTCAAGTGTTTTTGTCACTTCAAAGTCCCGATTCACGAAACTTCGATAAGGAGTTAAATCAATGGTCTAGATCTGATCTCTATTCAGCGGCTGCGATTAAATCGTGAATTCGCATATCACGTTTTCGGTGTTCTTGTTGTCAATAATCTTTGTCATGTCCAAATCTCGATCCCCGATGCCTCTCCATTGAGTGGAATCAATGGTCCAGATCAAAGCTTGATCTGACGACTCAGATTACATCATGATTTTTCATATCGGGAAATCGGGATTCCCGTTGCATTGTTTCTTTGACATTTCCAAACTGCAATCCTCGAAACTCTGATGTGCTCTTTACACACTAGCTCTCCTGGCTAGGCTCCTGGCCCATATGACCGTTATCCCTATGACCGCAGTCTTACCAGTCGTCGGGATTTCACCTTGGTTTTTCCTGATGGTAAACCTCGTGCAGCTCCTGTCCGATTTGACGACTGACGGGATTTCTGAATGAGATCCAATGGTTGTGGATCTCTGTCTTCCTTCTCTTCTGCGAACTCCTGTATCTTGATCTTTGTTGCACGCGTGCTCCTCGACGTTGTTCCTCCTGAGCTTTCACTTTCGAATCCCTAAGGGATTATTGGACTTCTGTGCCTCTACAGAGTCTTCACATGCACACTCTGATCCTGCCATCTTCACTGTTGTACTTGCCATCAATGACAAGCATACGCTATCTGTTAACTGTCTGTTAAATATTTGCCAACAGATTACATACCTTGGTGTTGTGGTCGTTAGTGGAATGCATTTCCCCAACTCCCACATGCTAGTCACTTTTGGATGGGAGGTTTCTGCTTCCACGTCCATTGTTTTGCCAAATTGCTCATCCTGTAAAATATGCTCCTGAAGGTGAGGTGGTGGCTAGAATGGCGGTCGCGTGCTTTTTTCCCCTAGTTGTTTGTTGGCAACCACATTGTTGTATGAGGGGGTTTACACCCCCTTCGTCACTTCCATGAGAGGCTTTTCAATTTCCCAATCTGCAAAGAAGATACCTACTTCAGAACAAGCTAGATTAAGGGATTCCGAGGTCCTAGTGCTCCGCATACATCAAACCCTAGCCCCAGTCCTCTCGAACCAACTCGAGCACCTCAAATTTGGTTAAATATGAATGGTCGTATTGGGTTTTCATTGAAAAAGTAACAAATGCAACTTTTACTAGCCAAGTTGTTACGAGGAAAACAAAGATTGATATCTTAAAAAAAACAAGGAAACCATCATATAACACATTGACGATTAATACACTTACAAAAAGAAGAATTGGCAAGTGATAATAAAATCACCAAAACATTACAATGCATGCCAATGCAACAATAAAATCCTTTTATTCGTTGTGAATATATTGATGCATCTACACCCACATTAGATACAATCACTACATCAAAAATGGATAATAAATCTTATAACATTTACACAAAGACTTTTGTTTATTGAGTTTTATTAATATTCTTGTATTTTTAAATATTAATATAAAATCAATTTAATTTAATATTCTTTTAACTTTAACAAATTAATTATTTTCTTCACTAACCAAATCTAATACTTACATTTCCTTTTGAAAAGATTCATAAAGTTGATGGTGGAGTAAAAAAACATAAATTCTTTTAAAACAAACTCTATATATCAAAATTCATTGTTATTAATGATTTTGTTTTCATATCTAATCATTTAAATTTAATTAACTATAATTTTTAAATAATAAAAATTATCAAATAAAACTATTATAAATTTAATTATGAATAATTGTTATAAAGTTATTATTAAAATAAATGAAAGATAATATTTTTTCATTTATTAACCAAATCCAATATTTGTATAGATTTTAATACAAAATCAACCAAATATAATACTTAACATACTTTTTTAATAGAAGATTCCAGAGATACTTAAATTATTTTACATATTTTTTTTAATAAAAGATTCATAAAGTTGATAATAGAGTTAAAAATTGTAAAACCATTTCATCAAAAATGTATAAATCAAAATTTATTATTAATCTAATATTTAATACTTTAAATTTAATTAAATAAATTTAATATATTATAATGGTTGAATAATATAAATTAATAAAAAATTTGGAAACATTAAAAAATAATAAAATATAAAAATTGTGACTTTAGCAAATAATAAATTGGAACTTTGTCTTGTAATCTTCGAATCATAAAAATTAATAAAATAACATTATTATTATTAGTGAATAATTATATCATAATGTTATTATTACAATATATGAAAAATACATAATTATTCAAATCACAATCATTTTACTCGTCATATTTATGTATTTTTGTTTGTAAATATGTTTAATCAACATATTGTATCTTGTTGGACACCAAACAATTCACCTTGAAGAAGAGTTAAACATTATATAACATTAACAATGATAAGTTTGTTCAATCACAATTCAAGTTAAACGATTTCATAAAACCAAAGTTAAACATTTATGGAAACTCTAAATTTAAATGAGTGATACATATCAAATTTAATTTAGAAATAGAGAAATTATTAATAATGTTAATCATTAGCGTACTCATAATACATTTTATAAATCAAACAACAACAACATCAACATGATATGAAAAACATAATATACATGAGTGATATACATATCAATATACATGTAAAATACACATCTCATCAAAATCAATAAAATGACATATATACATCTCAAGTCAAATATACAACAATCAATATACATGTCAAGTACCACTACTAGCTAGGTCCACCACTAGAGCCAGAGGCATCAGTGCCTCTGTTACCATAGCTAAAGGGTCTATCTGTACCCATGTCAGATAGCATTGACAAAAGTAGAGTCTAGTATATCTCTCCACTAGAATCATGTGGAGGAGGAGGATTAGTGTATGGTGCAACTAGTGACACACGTGGAGGAGGAGGAGGAGGAGGAGGAGGAGGTGGTGGTGGTGGTGGAGGAGGAGGAGGAGATTTTGGTCAGTCTAGTAGAGGACTAGGTGGTGGAGAATCATGCAGTGGAGGATTATGAACATCATCCTCAGAAGATGAGCCAGATGAAGTGGAATGAGAAACATCCCTCAACCTCTGGATGAGGTTGAGGGAATAAAAAACATAACAGGTTGTTGAGTTGCATCATCCATCTCCTCGTCCTATTAGGAAGGCTCATCCCCAACATATGTGCCAATATATATAAAACAATAGACAATAATAGTTAGATAATTGAAGCAAAATGTTACAATGAATTACATGTGAATTAAATAAGACAAAAAAATATGCAACTATATTTATCAAAAGATAACGACAATATTACCTCTATCATTTGGTGGCTTGTTTGAAGTAAATAGGATTTTGGGACATCCTCTCAAATCCATCCTTGTGATCTAGGTGGATCTCAGTGGCCATCCACCATTTCCATTGAATCAACTTTTTTGAGCCTATGGTTTTGATAAACCATGATATTCACCCTTTTGATGGGAAATGTAATGTAATTCTATCTCCATTTTTTAATTACAAACATCATGTAATGATTCCAACCTGTTTGACAATTTTCATTATTATTGGTGGCTGGCGATTGTAGACACAAGCAAGGCAATAGTAGTGATGGCATGGCACCCATCATTTGTATGTTTTTATTTGTAGCAATAATAATAATTTAAAGGCTTGGTTTCCTATAACATATGTCTATAACATGATAGAAATATGCAACTTTTCCTACACTGTAAGGTACTATATTATTACCAAACCCTTGAGGTAGGACAACACCGTACAATGGATCCTATTATGGAAGGGATCCTCTCTTGTTCACTTGCCTTTTTGAGGGGGCATCCTCCTATTGAGCTACCGCTTCAAATACAATAATTCTCTTCATATCCCATTACATTGCTTGAACCTCTTTATATAGTGCTACCATCACCTAAGAACATTCTAAATGAAGAATATTCTAGAAGTAGAACCTTCTAAGAAGTCCTCTTACATTTATTATATCTAAGTACCCATTTATTATATCGAACTACCATAGTGGGCCTTATTTAATAATATAGTGGACCTAGTCCACCTTACATTGAATGACCTCCACTATTATCACTATGGGCCCTCTGCCCCTCCCCCACTACCTCTCTAGCTACCTTATTATATTATTAAATAAGACCCACTATGGTAGTTATATATAATAAATGGGTACTTAGATATAATAAATGTAAGAGGAATTCTTAGAAGATTCTACTCCTAGAAGATTCCTCATCTAGAATGTTCTTAGGTGATGATAGCACTATATAAAGAGGTTCAAGCAATGTAATGGGATATGAAGAAAATTATTGTATTTGGAGCGGTATCTCAATAGAAGGATGCTCCCTCAAAGAGGCAAGTGAACAGGAGATGATCCCTTCCATAATAGGATCCATTGTACGTTGTTGTCCTACCTCAACAATTTGATAGTAATAAATGAGATTTTGCATATTGTTCTTGTATCTCTATTGTGGTGCTTTTGTATTCAATATTTGGTTCTTAACAAGTGGTATCAGAGCACTTTCCTTGGCAGACATTGTGGGCAAATATTGTTTATTTTTGCATTTTGTTTTTCGAAGAAGAAAAAAGAGGGCTGTGACATTCCAAACATTTTTGGTATATTTATGAGAAAAATTTGTAGAAACAGGTTTTAGATATGAATTCCTCTCATAAAAATACTCAAGTTGAAAAAAAAAACGTCTAAAACGGAGTCCGGGAAGTCAAGATATTGAAGCTTTAAAATGTGCAAATTTTCAGGGTTTTTTCCGTAGAGGGCGGCGCGAATTTTTATTTATTTTTTTTATTTTTTTCTATTTTTGTAGCGGAGGGAGGCCGAGTTTTTCCAAACAAATAACATATCTTAGTTCCTCTCACAATTTCACCCAATTTAAAAAAAAAAAAAAATCAACCAAAACAGAGTCCGGGAAGTGAAGTTATGAGCATTTTAAATTCAACAGTTTTATAGGGTTTTTCCAGAAAAAACCACGATTTTCTGTCGTAACTTATTGTTCTATTTTTTGGGTTTTTTCATGATGGTTGCGAGGCTGAAGATTTCATAGGGTTATCATATTATTATTTCATCTCAAACCCTCAAAGAAATTCTACAAATCACTGAAGCATTCAAATCTCAATTGTATGACACATTGGATGCTAGATTGCATGACCTTGCAGATGACCTCAATGATAGTTTTCATAGTATTCAAGATTCATTAGATAGCATGCATGAGAGATTTATTATGGAGGATATCAGGGATGAATATAATCAAGAAATATATGCTTGATATGATTTTGAGGCGGATTGTGATGATTGGTATATGGATAGTTGTCATTTCTGGGATGACAATCACTTTCATATTTTATTTGATGACTCTAATCCAGATTTTGTAGAGAGTATCAATGTGACAAATCAAGAGCCAATGATTATTAACAATTTCCATCCTACATATTCTACAGTGGTATTATTCATTTTATATTCTGCTACGACCATTTTCCACTATGTGGATGGATCTTCTTATTTGGATCCACATGACAGGTGTCAGTCTTTGGAGCATCATTTTCAGTTGGTTATTGGGTGTCGATATCTTCCATGTGGGGTTCACATGAGAAATTGGACATGGGACCCTGCTTTACAATGGTGATTCGACTACTTCAACATGGGGGCTACCATTTCTCAATGGGACCCTAGTTCTCTAGTCTACTTCAACACTATGGTCCACACTTATCAATGGGACCCTGGTATATGATTATACATCAAGCGTTGAGGACAATGCTTTCATAAGGGGGATGGAATGTAAGGTAGCTAAAGAGTTAGTGGGGGAGGCCAGAGGGCCCATAGTAATAATAATGGAGGCCATTCAATGTAAGGTGGACTGGGTCCACTATATTATTAAATAATGCCCACTATGCTAGTTAGATATAATAAATGTAAGAGAACTTCTTAGAAGGTTCTACTTCAAAAGATTCCCCATCTAGAATGTTCTTAAGTGATGGTAGCACTATATAAAGAGGTTCAAACAATGTAATGAGATATGAAGAGAATTATTTTATTTGGAGTGGTAGCTCAATAGGAGGATGCCCCCTCGAAGAGGCAAGTGAACAGGAGAGGATCCCTTCCATAATATGATCCATTGTACAGTGTTGCCCTACCTCAAGGGTTTGATAGTAATAAATGAGATTTTGCATATTGTTCTTATATCTCTATTGTGGTGCTTTTGTATTCAGTCTTTGGTTCTTAACATACACTTTCAAATGAAAATCAAGTTTGTTTCATGTAACTATTACATCAACAAATTTATATTGATGGTGACCAACATTACAAATCTTACCAGTTTTTTGTTCTTATTATTAACATTTATCTTCGTATAATTCAATTAATTCAATGATGCATATTTTTTTGATAGTACATGTATCCATCTTACATGTACGCATCCAAGGGTTATGCTCAAGTAGCTATTATGGACTTGGTTCCCTCCATCGATGCATCTTTTTTTCCCTCCATCCGTGCATCTTTGTGGCAGATGGATGGAAATCCAAATCAAAGGAATGTAGCATTAAGTGTTATTTTTTCTTTACTTAATAAAAAGATAAAGAATAAAGTATTACATGAAAGTTCATTTAAATTAATTTAACTTATTCAATGTGTTAGGTAACCTGATATCCTTTTATGTGTGTTATAAAATACACCTGGCTTAGTTCACTAACTTACATTTGCACTTCCATTAGCCCTTAAAAGTGCTCAACCCACATGCACATGCTCCACATGTTGCTCAACAACACATCTTTTTATGGAAGCGTTGCATGATTTGATAATATTTTGTATTACATTAACATTTTTTTCTTTTGTCTATATTTCTTAGCAGTTAAACAATTTTTTTACAGTGTTACCGCCCCGAAATCGCTGGGAAGATAAAGACTCCTTAACAACAACTTTAAGTTCATATAGTTCAAATCATTTCAAGAAGGTACAATCTATTGTTGGAGCAGGAAATTTTGGGGTAAGGTTCGAGATACAACACAACAAAAGAGGTGGAATGGACCAAGGAAGCAGCACACGGTGGGAACTAAGGAAAAACAGTGCAACGAAATTGTGGATTAGCACGTGAAGGTAGTTAGAATGTGGACACGTTGAGTCCACTTAGAGTTATGGTTTTGGCAGTCAATGTAAAGGGGTTTTACCAATTTTTGTAATATAAATAGAGGATGTAGGAGGTAGCTAGGGGTATCATTGTGAGATCTTAGAACACATGTGTGAAGAACCTATTTTGGAGAACCTTTCTTAGTCTTGAGTCTTTGATATGTTTTGTGTAAAAGTGTTAGTTTTGGTTGTATGAAGAGTCATGGACTGTAACTGAGGTCAGGTCGCAATTTGTGGAGCTTGGTGCAACATTGGTCAGCCTCATGGAGTATGATAGATTTTTGATGTAATGCACATAGCGCAAGACCTATTTTGGTGAATAATGATAAGAAGCAAAAGATCTTTGTGGATGTAGCCTAGGGGGGGTGAACCAAGGTAAAAATGGTGTCCCTATGTGTGTTTTGTTGATTTTATATTATTTATGATGAATGAATAATTAAATAAATGAATCTGCTAAATTTTATTTACAGTGCACAATAAAATAGTATGCTGTTTTATGCAGAATGAATGTTATTGAAAGGATAGAATGGTAGATCTGATGAATGATGATATAGTAGAATGAATGTAGAAATAGAAGAAGTATATTAGGCCTAACATTCCCACGATTTCTATCCCTTCCATGATTGCAGACACTTGGGTCATGCAATCACGCATAAGCCATATCAGGTGAGACTGCGTTGTGCACTCTGTGCGCAGTGTTGCCTTTTGGTTTACTAGAGGGGTCGATGGTTTCTAGGGTTTTGTTGGAGAACTAAAGTAGAACCTGGGTCATTCCATACATCCAACAAATTGATATTTCCTGAGTGGGTCAGTCCATACATCTAACAATGCATCAGACGAGGCAGAATGGAACAAGGAAGCAATGCACAGTGCGAAATAAGGAAAAGCAATGCAATGGAATTGTGGATTAGCACGTGAAGACAGTTAGAATGTGGACAAGTTGAGTCCACTTAGACTTAGGGTTTTGGTAGTCAATGTAAAGGGGTTTTACCCATTTTTGTAATATAAATAGAGGATGTAGGAGGTAGCTAGGGGATCATTGTGAGATCTTAGAAATCATGTGTGAAGAAACTATTTTGGAGAACCTTTCTGAGTCTTGAGTCTTTGATATGTTTTCGATCGAAGTATCATTTTTGGTTGTATGAAGAGTCATGGAGTGTAACTGATGGTTAGGTCGTAAGTTGTGGAGCTTGGTGCAACATTGGTCAACCTCACAGAGTATGATAGACTTTTGATGTAATACGCACAGTGCAATACCTATTTTGATGAATAATAATAAGAAGCAGAATATCATTGCGGACGTAGCCCAGAAGGGGTGAACCACGGTAAAAATGGTGTCCCTATGTGTTTTTTGTTGATTTGATATGCTTTATGATGAATGAATAAATAAATGAATGAATCTCCTGAAGTTTATTTATAGAATGCAATAGAATAATATGATGTTTTATGCGGAATGAATGTTATTGAATGGATAGAATGGTAGATCTGAAGAATGATGGTATGGTAGAATGAATGTTGAAGTAGAAGAAGTATAATAGGCCTAACATTCCCATGAGTTCCATCCCTTCCATGATTGCAGACACTTGGGTCATGCAATCACCCATAAGCCATCTTGGGTGAGACTGTGTTGTACACTCGGTGCACAGTATTTCCTTCTGGTTTACCAGAGGGGCCAATGGTTTCTAGGGTTTTGTTGGAGTACTAACATAGAAACCGGGTCAGCCCATACATCCAACAAATGGTTATGTTGCTAGTTGGAACTCGGTATATCAGATTGGAGAGGATTTGATGAAGAGGTTGTAGTGGTAGAAGGGGATGTTTAGGCCATGGAACCCTACAAAGAAAGAGATTGAAATATGGTTGGAGACAAAGAATCTTGAGTTCGCACAGAAAGATAACAGAAGCTCCAGGTATACATCGCGTCACTATCTACAGAGGTATGTGTTTACTGATTTGCATGAGGCATATTTCTGTTATTTTCCAGAGTTGTTACAAGAGTGGTTACTGAGGTTGAAGGATACTCATCCAACTAATTGGATAAGGCCAGTAGCGTGGACTGCTGAGAATATCACGTGGTTGGAAAGGGGTAATAATAAATTCACATGCGCAGTAGATTTTTGGTTACACAATATTACTACAGGGTTATTACTGAATTTGCAGTCAATACAGTGAACTCATATACTACTGCAGTGAAGGATTTCTTGAAGGGACCAAGAGGGATGTACATTAGGTATGTTTACATGTCAATCAAGATACTATTTCATGATAAAGGCATGATGACCATGGAATTAGACAGCTAAATCACTATGCATGCATGGGAGAGCTGGGGAAGCACTAAGGAAGATCTAATATATGGAGAGGGCTATGGATGGAGGTCAAAAGAAGGAAGTAATGGACAATATAATGATGGACGAGGAGTAGACCAAGGAAATAATAATGAAAGAAAGAGTGGCGTGCAGTGGACGACCCTACCAGTATAAGATCAATAAGAAAAAGAGGGCAGTAGCCAAGCGAGAGGGATTGGACAATGATGAGGAAAAGGTAAAGGATCTCTATGCGATAGGGAAGATTGAGGAAATCTTGTGCACCACATATGATAGCAAAAACAGAGGTTAGGGGTCTAGCGTAGAAGAAGTCTCTCCATTCCAGATTCAAATTAGTGTGGAACCTACAACCCCATGTGCGACTAAGACATCTGAAGAATAAAAATTGTTTAACCAGCAAGTGATTAGTGGTAGAAGGATTTTTACAGGACGTGGGTCTAGTATCAATTCAAGAAAAAGTATAAGTTCAACAAGTAGTATTCAAGTATATACATCGCACTGAGGTGTTAGTACAACAAACTTCACAATGGTAGGACAAGATCTAACTATTAGGTTACCAAATTTTTGAGGAGAAGGGTCAGATGACCTCGAAGAGCATTTATTTATCTGTGAGAAGATATGGGCAGTTAAGAAGATTATAAATGAATATACAAAGGTTGCGCAGTTGGAAATCATATTCAAAGACTGTGCATTAGACTGGTCTATGGGTCTCGAAAAAAATAATCCAACATGAGCAGCTACAATTGTAGTAGATGTGAAGAAGCAATTGACCAATGAATTTCAAAAACCAAGTTCAGAGGACCAGTTCATGAATGAAATGATAGAGATTAAGTAGAAACCAGGTGATTCAGTCTGGGAATTTGATCAGAAGTTCAAGAGGCTAAAAGGTAAGTTGAAGTACTATGTTACTGATATGCAACATAGAAATTTATTTGTTAACTCTTTATTGTAACATTTGAAGTATCCTTTGAGGAAATAAAAGTTCCAAACCCATGTTGAGGCCTTGCAGGAAGCATTGCGGTTACAGGAAAATCAATATAAGCATACAGATCCAACTATGGAAAAGTTCAGAGTAGACTTGAAGAACTTAACATTTCAGTTGAATCAGAATAAGGAAAAGGAAAAAAGGGAGGATGTTTGGTGCACATTTTGTAGAACAGAAGGTCATCATAAGAATGAGTGCCTAACCCTTGCGCAGTACTTGGGGACAGGAATCTTGAATCCTTTATCCCTAGGAGTACCATGGCATGAGATATGTAAAACACATGGAAATGATCCCTATCATTGTCCCATGATGCATAAGTATCAAACAATACCAAAGACTGCATTTTTCAATTTTTGTAATTTAGTTGAACATGAAGACATGGACTACAGAACCTTGGAGATAATAAAGGAGAGGACATCAAATTCATATAGGGTAAAATTTGAATTAATGACAGAACAACATGCACAACAATTGGTAGATTGAAGGGGATACCAGTAGATCTAGATGGAGTGCGCACAATAGCATACTTTGAAGTGATTAACATAGTATATAACACTTCACCATATCCAACGTTGTTGGGTTTGGATTGAAAGTTTGATAACAAGACTATTACTAACTTAAAGACAAAAAAGACGATATTTGAGTCAGGAGAATACAAATTTATTGCGCCATTAGATCCCTTAAAAGGAGGAAGGTATGTGCAACTTGCAACAAATTTTTTTATTACAGAAGATATAAATCAATTGTATATAACTACCATGCACGAAGAGGATTATATCAACCCAACTGTAGATGAGATGTTGAGTTGGAGGAGTATTGGTTATTGTGCTTCAAACTTTGACATGGGGCTGGAGAACTGGAAGAAATGATTACATGAGTTATCTACCAGAAGATGTGCCAACATGACGCGTAAAATAAGATGGATTGGTTCAGAGGTAAGAGAGCCTCCTAATTTTTATGGTTTGAATGACTTAGAAGAATTTTTAATGAAGTTTGAATTAGAAGTAGTAGAAAATCAAATATTACTAGTATTATATATTTCTTTGAAAGCTACACCCTCCCATTGGTGGAGTACACATAAAGATAAAATAAACAACTGGTATCAATGCAGTAGGTTACTGCGCAGAGAGGGAGCATAGATATGAGGAGAAGTATGATGGAATTGGACAATCTAAATAAAATGTAGAAAGATGTATAATTCAATGGAGATTAGTACCACCAGAAGAATGGCCACATCATTTTATTCAAACATTATAAGGCATTCCAAAGAACTAGTACACATAATAGGAACAATGTAGGGAAAATGCAAACTGGGAAGAGATACAACTGAATTTTGTGATTACACTTTCCTTTGAGCATGAAAGTCTAGAGATAGATACATAACTAAAGGTAGTAAGAGACAAGATTTTCAAAGAACCTGAAGTGGAGATTGTGATAGCGTATCAGAAGAAACATACAATCAGACAATTTCTACATTGTTATCATGTCATAGAAGAAGAAGACCCAATAGAAGAAAACTTGCGCAATATCCAGATCCCAGAAGTTGAAGGGGAGAGGGAAATAGAAGGTCCAAAGCTAGATTCAAAAGATTACGTTGCACCATTGAAGATAAAGAAGGTAAACATTGGAACTGCAGAAAACCCAAAGATTGCAAGCATTGGGGATTATTAGGATAATCAGACCGTAGAAAGAATCATAGAGTTAATGTGCGAGTGCAATGAGTTGTTTCCAGCGACATTTTCAAAAATGAAGGGATTAGTAGGAGAACTAGGAGAGATGAAGATCCCCTGGAATCCAAAATCCAGACCTATAAGACTAAGACCTTACATGTTAAATCCAGTGTACAAACAGAAGGTGAAGGCATAAATTGACAAGATGTTAGAGGCTAGCGTCATAGAACCTATGGAAGAATAAGAATTGATCATCGCTATGGTGGTACATGAAAATAAGTGAAGAGGAATAAGGATCTGTGTAGATATGAGAAAATTGAATGATGCTTGCCTACATGATCATTTCCGTACCCCATTTACAAATGAATTTTTGGAGAATGTAGGAGGTCAAGAAGCTTATTCATTTACAGATGGGTTTTCAAGATATCATAAGATCAGGATTGCACCAAAAGGTAGACACAAGACAACATTTTCTACAGAATAGGGATCATTCCAGTATAAAGTTATTCCATTTGGGTTGAAGAATGCACCTGCAATTTTTTCAAGGGTAGTAGTGGCTTCCTTTAAGTACTTTATTCATAATTTTTTAGAAGTTTATTTAGATAATTGTACAATTTTTAGTTTATTGAAGGATCATGTGGAAGTGTTAAGATTGATGTTAGACATATGCAAACAGTGTCAGATTTCATTGAATATTAAGAATTGTATTTTCAGTGCACCTTTTGGTATTTTGTTAGGGCATGTGGTGTGTAAACAGGGTCTGCTAGTTGATCTTGCTAAAATTGTTTTCATAGTTAATTTACCACCACCCAAGTCAATGCACCATTTGAAGAGTACACTTGGTCATAGAGGGTATTACAGGAAGTTGATAAGGGGATATGCATAGATTACTGTGTCAATGGAGAAATTGTTGAAGAAGGATACTAAATATCAGTGGAATGATGAATGCCGACAAAGTTTGGATATTTTGAAGGAGAAGATGGTGACAACGCCAATTTTAGTGTTTCCAGACTGGGCAGAAGAATTTCATGTGCATGTGGATTCATATGCAATAACGCTAGGAGCAATATTAACACAACTAGGAGAAGGTGATATAGATCACCCAATTGTATTTCCAACCAATAAATTATCATATTCAGAACATAACTACATTACAACATAAAGAGAAGGGTTAGCCATGGTGTATGCATTGCATAAATTCAGACATTATTTGTTAGGGAAACATTTCAAGATCTTTACATGTCATTCTGCTCTTAGATATTTAGTCAATAATCCAGTGTTGGGGGGAAGAATATGCAGATTGATACCGTTGCGCCTCTTTCGTCAACTTAGTGAGCAAAATAGAGGTGCTTGCAAGCTCAGTTGGGTTTGCTGTGCAGGATAGCTGCAAGGAAAAGGGTTAGAAAAAGAAATATAAAACAACAACTAAGAAATAAACTAAGAAATAAAACTACAACTAAATTTATAAGCATAGGGACATAGAGACAAAAAGAACAATGAGACCCATGTCACCAATGATAAGGCTGATATTAGTGAAAGAAAACATCGAGAAGCAAGGGGACTATGAGTCCTTTCTTCCTCCAAGGGAGGGATCTTGGACCCCCACAAGTAAGCTCTTCTTACAACTTTGAAAATGAAAATGAAAATGGTGAAAGAATTCTTTGCTAATCCACTCAAGGGGTGAGATGGATTACCCAATGCAATGATGCAAGTATACTCTTGGCAAGGATAGAAGAGTCCTCAATAAAATAATGGCAGCATAACTTTGCTTTGAATTCCTTGAAAAATGAAGTGTATCCATGGCCTTTTTACCATTCCTTTGAGCTATATTTCAACTAGTTTGTAGTGTGTAAAGAGGCTAATTAGGGCATTTCTAAGTCTTTGACCAACCATCCAGTCGAATCTAGTCCAGATTTGAGTGTCAAATCATCTTGGGAGTTGAACCAGAAGTGGGTGGGAGGCCGACCACTCTCATAAATGCGTCATTTCTCAGGTGCGTGGCTTTTTGCGATAACAATCACGCATCGTGCGCATGTGCACGAATATGGCGCTTTTGTTTCGCGCATGTGCGCGCGTGCCCAGTGTCTTCATAGCGCCCTTCAATTTTTCACTATTTTGTATATTTTTTTACCCTTTATGAATGTTTTTTTGTTAATTCAGGTCCATGGATGACTTTATAACTGTTTGACGATGTTGAATTCTTGTAACCACTTACGAATGAAATTTCAGTGATAACAGATGCCCCCTGATGGATGGGGTTAGGAGCATACATATAGCCAAAATCCATCAATGTTTCTTCTACTGAGGGTGTTGTTGTAAGAGAGAGAAATAGTGGGATCGTCCAGAGCGATCCGTTGGAGGAAAAAAGGGAATCGGTAGAACCCAACCTTCCATGAGGTGGGTAAAAAAGAACAAACTGTGTACAAATGAGGCGGGCATGCCCCATGCTCGTGTCATGTAACTCACAAAGAGGAATGAAGTGTTGATGTAGACAACTGCAGTGCCCTCTGGGGTGGCCATGATAAAGGTAGAAGACAATTCTGCAGATGAACATACTCTGAATAGTAGGTAGTGACAGTGGTAAGAAGTATCATGGATTCTGTGGGCATTGATAGCCCAGCCAAGTTCAAAGGTCTCCGGCAAGTAAAAGAACTAACTGCAATGGTCACAAAGTAAGACCCACTGTAACATGAGAAAGTGTTGACGTCGAATGTTATGGGGGTCAACGACAGCAGGGAGCAATTGGGTTTCTCTTTGTGTCGTCCGAGATCTTTCATTGGATGGGTAATGAGAATCAAGATATTGTCGCCCTTCTAGAAAAATATGATGATGTCAACAAAAAAAGGGGGACGTGACTCCCAGAAGAAAATGGCTTTGTGAAATCTACTAGGTGAGGTGAGGAAGTGGAGGAGGTACATGGACAAAGTCAAGATGTAGGAAGACTCAAGACTGCCCTTGGTTGGAGGATATTTGAAATGGAAGTGGCTGCAACTGTTCAATGAGGTCGAGTGTCAGGGGGACAACAAGACAGGGGATAAGTTGTGCCAAAGGCGGGACAAGGCGAATAAACTTAGAGGGAAGAGGTAAGTGACCTGTGGGGTTCTCTGAAGATATGGACGATGTTGTCAAGGGTGGATGATAAGTAGTGCTCCAACCAAGGGTGACATGGGTTGCATTTGGCCAAAAAAGGGAAGAAGGTCGCCAAAGGTGACGACAAAATGGTAATGTAACTACTGGAAACAAAGGCGTTTGTACAATAAATAAATAATAATGTGGGAGAAGTGTACAAATACAAAAACAGGCGCCCTAATGTGATCTTATTGGCCCGGGTAGGACATAATTTTCTCAGAGAACTGATGGAGGGTGGGGGCCCCGTGGGTGGGTTTCTGTATGAGGTAGGTGAAATGAAGGGAAATTTTTAGATGGGGAAATGGAGGGTTCATGCTACTCTGGAGGTGCAGTCCAAAAATAGAACTGTGGAGAGATAATCTAGGAGTCTGTTGGGAAAGCTAGCAAAATGAGGAGAAGGAGTATGTGGTTGATTTGCGACATGATGTAAGACTATCGGGACTCCCATTCCTAAAGGGTTTTGAAAAACAACATGAGTGTCAAAAGAGAAAAAGGGTGCTATGAATGGGACAAATCATGTGGGTAAGAGTGCTACTGGGTGACAGTACCGAAGATGCAAATGGAGGTGTTGGTACTGTAGAACCAGAAATGGGGATCCTAGAGGCAAATGTCAGAGGGTGTGACTGGAAATGTAAGTGAGATTCAGAGGGAATGACTACATGCCAGTGATGAGTATATACCTGAAGGGGTTGTGTTGATGTATGATGACCAAGTACCTGCACACATGAAAACCAAATACCCGACGTGAACCATATCTGAAGAGAATTGAATATATGAGCATGTATTTGATAATTGTGAATATGCGCATGCGTACCTAATCAGGGTATGAAAAATGGCATCCCGGGGGCTCAAGATGAAAAGAGGCCCAGTGGTTGTCGTGATGTAGATGACGAGATGTTGATCCCGTGGCTGAAGACAAATCGAGAAATGGACGCCAGGAGCTCCCATAATGGTGAGTGGAAGTTTGGCAAAAAGGCCTATATATAGCTGTAGGGCCCACATTGCCACCTCATTTATACTTGTTGCTATAGTGATTGGACGAGAAGCATTCAGAGGAGATTGTGAGATTCTGGGAGGATGAGGTATCCGATCGAGGACCAGTGAGCTTCAGGTTAGTGGTCTGACCATCCTGCATAGAATTAGGGTTTCATTTTTTGGGCAGGGGCTGTACGAAGGGCCATACAGAGGGTTTGATGAGTGTGGGCCCCATGTGCATCGACGATCGGGAAGTAGGCATGCACACATGCGCGCCTGCCCACCTGACAAGCGCACATGGGAGCGCTGGTAAGGGGGTAGAGGGCACGCATTATGTGCGCTCCTATCGGTTGAATAGGCGCGCATATGTGCACGCCTATAGAGTGAACAGGCGCATTTGAGAGCGCGCCTGTGTAGTGAACAGGTGCACACACGTGCACGCCTATGGGGTGAACAGGCGCACATGTGTGCATGCCTGTGGGTTAAACAACCAAACCTTGGAGGCAAGGTTGACGGGTGTAAAACTTGTCTTTTTGATGTTGTTGATTGTCCATGTGGCTGACTTAGGAATTTTTTATGTGGTTACAAGTGAGCTTTGTTCACGATGTCGATTGGTTGGCGAGAGCAGGATTGGTCCCAGTTGCGAGACGTCATGGCTATTGAGGATCCAGGTGTACATGCAACTTTGGCAGCCTGTGGGCTACTCAAGTTCTTTGAGTGCCCATTGATACAGGCATAAGAGTATCTCCTACAGTTTCTTATCCAGATGTGGAGTCTGGACCTGCACTGCTTTATAGTGTGGGGAGAGCATATTTCCTTCACTGCGGTGGAGGATATATATTTTTTGACTGAGCTCCCATTTCGATCAATGCCCCTACCGGTGGAGCCGGTGCCACCAAGGGATACGCCGCTAGTGACGGTTGGCCGAAGATATTGTTCGGGGCCGAACTTTATGTCCGGCATTGTCGTGAGCATTGGGGCGATGGATTCCCTAGAGCATCATTGTATAGCAACGATGATTGTGAGAGTTTATGGGTCATTGGCGATGCAGTGGATCAGTGGTGGCCAACTAATGGTGATGGAGAGAGTGTTGGCCGGTGATCACTTCGCCTGGGGGCTTACACTGCATGCCAGGATGGTAGGGTAGTTGGACCACTGTCGGTCCACGGATACTAGAGAGTTTTCCTTCGGTTCCATCCTGGTGGCCTGGTTTCTGGAGAGGGTGTCGATGTTGCGCCCTAGGATTTTATTGGCTATGCCTGGGGTGCGAGAGACACGACTAAGGTGGTGGTCAATTGTTTTGCTTCGCCATGGTGGTGGCAAGGGTGGCCACTTCTTTACTGCAGAGGCGACGCAGGTATGTCAGCAGATGCCACAGGTGATATTGAAGTACCCCTATGCTAGGGTTGACTTCCGGGAGGATCCGGACATGGTGCTACCTCCAGGGGAGGTTTTTGACCACCAAGGTATGTTGATGATGTTCATATATATGTTTGTTGTGTTTTTGAGATAGCATGACATATGTATATGATATAGATGTTGATACTATCTGTTGCTTGTTTGTATGTGCATATGTGGCACCTCGCAGGCGCGAGGTGGAGTTGCAGAGAGCGTCGGCTCGTTAGGAGTAGGAGAGACTACCACGGGGAGAGAGACATCAAAGTGCGGACATTGCAGCGTGACCAGCTGATCCAGAGAGGGCAGTGAGAAGATGCCAATTTTATGACCCTGGTGCTGGGCCATCACATGCTCCTCTGGCGACTGCCGAAGGAGATTTTGAGGACATACATCATTGCCTGGAGGCGATGTTACAGGATGTGATTGAGGGAATGTGGTCTTGCATCCAAGATGAGGGTATCCTGGAGCAGTGTGTGGGGATTCCACCACCATGGAGGGCCGTAGTGCGATGGGCAGCAGTAGTTGGTGCTGCGATGACCAGATGACTATCGTCAGGGCAGGAGGGACCGATAGGGGTTGGGAAACCACCACCTGAGGGAGGGGTAGGCGGTGGTGGGCCACCATTTCCTGAGGGACGGGCAGGCGGTGGTGCTCTAGAGGCACCTTGAGTGGTTCTTTATGTATTTATGTATTTTTGTATATAGGCTGGTGAGCCCATTTTGTACCAAGGTGCTTCATTGGCCTGCAGATATTTGTATTTTTGTATGTAAACATTTGGATGGCACGATAGACCTTTTGATAGATACATGAGTATACATTTTGAGATCTATGTGGTGTTTACATGTGTTTTGTTAATGTATTGATGATGTCTAATCTATATATGCTACGACAGGTTGTTGATATGTTTATGTATGTGTAGTGGTAGCTTGATGCGAGATATGCTAGTCTAACACAATATTAGCTAGGTTATCTGTAATTTGATTCAATTGTCTTGGAATATGTGTAAATGTAATGGAATCAAAATGTCGAGATAAAAGTATAATCTATAGGTATTTACGAAAGAGACAAGGATCGCGTACGCGGTACACATTGTTGAGCTGGAGAAGGACTAGTTGAGAGTCGAGGAAGACGCTACGGTGACAAATACTATGATGTTGGGCATCGGTTAGGAGGCCAATGATGACAGTGTATTCGTCTTGGTTGTTGGTCACTGACCCCAAACATATGCTGCTTGAATGGAGCATTTCATGTGAGGGGGTGTAGAGAGCCCAAGCGGCCGAAGCGAGATTTTGTGTCCAATGGCTAGTGCCGTCGGCGTAACCGATGTGGGAGGTCAATGGAGGAAGCATCTGTCAATAGCACAAATGAGAGTTTAGACATGAGGGATTGAAAAAAGATTAAAAACAATATAAAAGAAAGAACCTAAAGTAGAAGGACTACGTTTAAGCATAAAATTTCTTTAAGTATAACCCGTTGATGAGTTCTTTGAGAGAGA
The DNA here is from genome assembly GCA_000966675.3 of Picea glauca. Taxonomy (NCBI): domain Eukaryota; kingdom Viridiplantae; phylum Streptophyta; class Pinopsida; order Pinales; family Pinaceae; genus Picea; species Picea glauca. Next base: position 78,364 of record JZKD02S0797697.1, read on the forward strand.
GGCCTTCGGGAGAGCCCAGGATGTATGTGCCTTTGGTAAGGTAATGTTGGATAATGTAGGGGCCATGCCAGAGTGACTCAAATTTTCCATGGCCAAAGGTATCATGAGTGATATCGTAGGCCAGGACTAGGTCGCCTTCGTGAAACGAGCGAAGGTTGACATGGCGATCAAATGTAGATCATTTTTTAGCTGCCTCATTGTTCTATAATGAAGATTGACGATCTTCATTCAGAGACTCTAAGTTCAGCAAGCACTGCTCCATTGGAGCAATGTCAGGTAATAGCTCAATTACGGTGCGTAGGGTGGGAATTTCTCACTCGATGGGAAGAGTGGCCTCAACCCCATGGACTAGATGAAATGGTGTGAACCCAATAGCTATTTTCACAGCCGTCCGGTAAGCCCAAAGCGCGGAAAATAACATGTGATGCCAATTTGTCTTATGTTTATTAACTGTTCATTGTAACATGGTCTTGAGGACCTTGTTAACTACTTCGACCTGTCAGTTAGACTGAGGGTAATATGGTGAGGCAAACTCGTGAGAGAATCCTAACCGAGATGAGAGTTCGATGAAGATCTCATTCTCAAAGTGTTTCCCATGATCGGAAATGAGTTGGAGTGGTACTCCAAAGTGAGATATGACGTGGTTAAAGAAAAAACGTGTTGCATTATCAGTGGTGTTGTTGAAGGTGGGCATAGCTTCTACCCATTTGGTGAAGTAATCGACTACGACAACAATGTATTTGTGACCATTGATGGAAGGGGGATTACAAGTCATGAAGTCGATGCCCCATTTACAAAAAGGGTCAGCAGTGATGACTGGATGAAGAAGAGCAGGGGGAGCTCGAGATTGATTGGCGTAAAGCTGACATTGCTCACATCATTTCACGGCGTGAATGCAATCGTGAAACAAGGTAGGCCAAAAGTAACCTGCTCGGATAATCTTCTGAGCAGTGGATATTCCTGAAAGATGCCCCCCACATGCGTCGCTATGGCAGTCATTCAAGACTCTATCAGCCTCGTCAATGGTCAGGCATCGACGAAGAATGGTGTTGACTCCCCATCGATATAGGATGTCGTCGATGAGGAGGTAGCGGGGGGCCTGATGGCGAATACGACGATGATCATCTCATGAAAGGTGGTTACCAAACTTTTGAGTTCAGAGGTAGACGAGGAGGTCGTCGTACCAAGGATCATCCGAAGTGATGTAAAAGAGGTGTTCGTCGGGAAAGCCAGTATTGACGGGGGCACTGGGGGTGTCAAAGGGGAGGATCATGACAAGTTCGACGAGAACGAGGGCCTTCTTTCTCTTGGGTGTTGAGAATTCTAAATTGTACTCCTGAAGGATAACGATCCATTGAGCAAATTTGTTGTTAATTTTTCGATGACTGAGTAAGTATTACATAGGGTTGGAATCTGCTACAAGCTTGGTTGTGCGAAGCAGAATGTAGTGGCGCAGTTTTTGAACTGCGAGGACGACTGCAAGAGAAAGTTTATCTTCGTGTTTATACTTCAAGGGTGGCCCTTAGAGGTTTTTACTAGCATAATAAATGGCATGCTCACGATTTTCATCACCTAGGTGGACGAGAACTCCTACTACTGACACAGCTGATGCTGATACGTAGAGGATATAGTCGCGATTGTAGTCAGGTGCACTAATTAAAGGGGAGTTGGAGAGCACCATTTTAAGATCATCAAATGACTGTTGGGCATGGTTATCCCAGTGAAATGGGATGTCGTGACGGAGTAAGCGAAGGAAACCGTGTGTGCGTATGGCGTAGTCTGGGACAAATCATCGTAGAAAGTTAGCTTTGCCTTGTAGGCTTTGAAGTTGACATAAATTTTTGGGGGGTGGAATTTCTGTGATAGCTTGGGCTTTGAGGGGGTCCACAGTAATACCTCTTTGGGAAACGATAAAGTCGAGGAGGTGGCCTACCGTGACATAGAAAACGCACTTGAGGGGATTCAAGAGGATGTTGTACTGACGACACCATTGGAAAATAATTCGCAAATCATCAAGATGTTGGGTGTGTTTCTTGGATCGAGCTGTGAGGTTGTCCAAGTATGCGAGGATGATATGAGCTAGATCATGAAAGATGTATGTCATAGCCCATTGGAAAGTTGCGCTAGCATTCTTTAAGCCAAAAGGCATGACAAAATATGCAAAAGTACCCCAAGGGGTAGTGAATGCGGTTTTATACTGATCGGCTGGGTGAATTTGAATTTGATTATAACCAGAGAATTCGTCCATAAAGGATAGAGCCTCATCACTTGCGTAGTCGCCGATAATTTAATCGATTAAAGGCATTAGAAAGTTGTCTTTGGGACATGCGTGAATGAGATCATGAAATTCCGTGTAGACGTGGATAGTGCCCTTTTTTGTTGATGAGTATAGGGTTGGAAACACATGATGTATAGGCGATGGGGTAAATGAACCCGACAACACGTAATTTGTCAATTTCTGCTTTGATGTCCACTGCTTTGGATGGGTGTAGCAGTCATTGTTTTTGACGAACTGGTGTAATGTCAGGCCAGGTGTCGATGCGATGTTCGAAGATAGAGGGATCGAGGCCAGGCATTTCTGTGTATGACTACGCAAAAATATCTCGATATTCCTGGAAGAGGGCTTTATAGGTGGTGATTTCTTGAGGAGTGCAAGAAGCTCCAATGGTGATTTCCTCAACGACGCCATTTTTTATGGAAATGTCGATTTTAATGGTCGGGGAGATGTTAGCCATGTTTCCTTCTTCAAAATCATCAGGGGAAGGAATGGGATTTTTGAACCAGTCGATAAACCCTTATGGGATAAAATCCTTGGTTTTGACCGCATAGATGGGGTGTTGATTAGGAGGCATGGAGGCTTCCTGTGGAAAGAAGAGTGTGCGGTGGTGTAGTGCATCCCAGGGGTAGTCCGGGTTGGTTAACTCTTCGAGTATTTCCTCGTCATAGTGGAAGTGACGGGAATACAAGGGGTCATGAGGAGTGATATCGGTGATTGTAGTCGTGTGGCTGCCCCCTGGTGATGAAGAAGCAGGGGGGACGATGCAAGGAGATGGTGATGGTTCGCTTGACATAAACCAAATATTGAAGTACTGAGGAGTACCCGTGGTAGTTGGGTGTAAAATGTTCGTAGGGGAATAAGCGGGAGAGTTGGGGGGATTGGGGGGTGAATCCTCATACAAGTCATCTAAGAACCATGGAGGCATTGGAAGGGCTTCGGGTTCGAGAGAAATGACATGAAGAACCTCTAGTGACGAGGTAAGGTCAATTATTGATTCTGTGGGTATTTGAAGCAGGGTCAATTAGCATTGCCTGTATTCAATGATCATAGGACACTAGTATGTAAAATGATCTAATGATTCACATAGAGAGAAACAGTGTCTCATACGTTCTGTTGTTCCTGAGTCTGTACTTAAGGCTTAAACGTACAATGTCAAGGCATATGAAAGTGGGTTATGGGTGTAGAAGAGGGAAATGTAAACCTTCGGTAAAGGAAACTAGGGGAGATTCCTACGTTGGCATTGTCTAGCTTCCAACTGTTCCTGAAAAATTATGTCTCATTCAATGGCTGTCCATGATCGTTTGAGTTCGGCCCAGTTTGTTACCGTTTTAAGAATTGTGTCGAAGAGGTTTAAAGCGATGTGTGTTTGGTTCGATAGTCCAAGTTCAACGTTTGGTTGAGTTGGTATAGGAACTATCATGGGGGAATAGTAAAGGTCAGAAAAATTTCAGAAGAGATTAAGTGTTGTCTCAGTTGGGTCGCATAAAAGAGAATTTACGGTTGCAGAGATAAAATATGGATGAAAATCTAAGGCTCATTCCCATAACTGTATTATATTGTAGTAAAGGGTGTGAGGTGGGAGAAAAACATTGAGCCGTTTACAGTGTAAGGTTCCTACCAGGGGAAAATCTCACGACATAAACAGGAGATGAATATGTATCAGAAAATAACCAATGTAACAAAGAATATATGTAGAATTCCAAAAATGCAAATTGGTCTTACACCGCTGATAGTAGGTGCAGAGGAAAGACAATAAACAATTACAGAAAACCCAAATTCATTCGTTATAGTAGTGGTCGTACTAAATTATAACGAAGCACATCAATAATGAATACGAATTGAAATGGAAAAATGAGAAACAAGGAAGCAAACTTGTAATACAAAAGTGACGGAATTGAGAATCTCCAGATCTACTTGTATTAACTCTCAATGTAAAACTCTATTACAAATGACTCAAAAGGTCCAGCCCCATTTATCTCTTTCTGGGGTATATTTATACAATTTTTACAAAGCAGGTAGAATCTCAACAGTCACAAAATTTCAGTTATGACAGAGGAGAGGGTAATCGCTCCATTTCTCCTACTCTGTCTTCACTTGGTGCCAGGTGTTTGTCATCGCGCAGACTCGGTGCGGGCGATACATCTTTCCACTAGCTGGGATATGAGCCGTGATGGTTCCGCTTGATAGCTGGCCTCAAGGAAGTAACATTCTCGGACCAACTGCTGCAGCTTTTCCTCCATCTGTGCGTTGATGATGTCGAGGGCACTTAGGTGCACGCTGGGTTTGATCATGTATTCATCAATTTGGACAATATCTACTATATTCATCTGAGAGATATCAGCGGAATCTCTTTCTTCCTTACCCTTCAGACCAAGTGAGATTTGTTCCACATTCATTTGCATCAATGCTTTGGCATTGCCTCCACTGTCAATTCCCAGCATCTCGCCATCTATAGAATTAAAGGCTTCTTCGAGGGAATTGGTTATTTTTTAAGCTTGCTCCTTTCCCATGGAGATGTTGTGCTGCCAATCCTTCAGCAGAATATTTCCTCGAGTTTGCTCTAAACTGGTGAACACGGGAGTACCCGACGAAACCCAGTTGTTAGTGGCTATCACCACCTCCTGGAAGGCAACCCGAGCTGCTCCTTCATCCCTTTCTCTGAGCGACAAGTTCTCGAAAACTTGATGGACCAACAAATAGTTTTCCCGGATCATTCCCACTTTGGCGAGCAAATTATGTTGTGCAGAAGAGATTCTGCCCTGAATCTTGATCACTCGGGATATAAATATCCCAATGTCTATCGTTTTTCTCTTGGCTATTTCTACCCGATCCTGCAGCTGTTCAATCAAACTCCTCTGTTGGCTCGCCTGCGTCCGACCATCTCGGACCACCAACTTTGCTTGCTCAAGCTTAACTCTGAGCGCCTCCATTTCATTTTTTTCGGCCAATCTGGCCTGTTCCATTTCCGCGCTAGCCTGACCTTTATCATTCTCCGTGGCTGTGGCCAATCTGGCTTCGAGAGTCCGGATTAGGCGATTCTTCCTTTCTAGTTGGTTCTTCAAAAGTCCAACCGAAAATTGATTCACCGATGCATACGCTCCTAGCGTCCCTGTGATCTCGGTGGCGAATTTCTCATTCTTTTTATTCTTTCTGTCGGTCATAACTTTGTACTTCTTAGCAGTCGACTCTCCCTCCTGGTAGAACTCCCTTTTTACTACCACTTTCCTCTTTTTATCAAAAAAGAACTCGTTCGGAGGTAGTTCTTCTGCTCTTATGGGCCTCAGCTCCTCATTGAATATCCATCCTTCTCCGATATTTCCCTGCGCTGACTGCAAGGGGGTGACAGAAGTGATGGGTTCTCTGATTTGTTTTGCGGACTTTCCTGGAGTATCAACAGGACTCTGCCTTTTTGGTGGTTCTGGAGTCTTTATCTCAGTCTCCAGCATTTGTTTCTTTGGCGGTTTTGGAGTCTTTACCTCTGCTTCGGGATTCTTCGTTTGTCCCTCCTCATCCCGGTGTTTTCCAGGGTCAGGAGTTGCATCTTTAGAACCTTCAGCATCCTTCTGTTTCGTCTTGAAAACACCCAGACTCCCACCTCGCAACACAACGGGTAGACCACTTCGTCTATGTTCCTGGAATTTCAATACAGCGGTTGTGTCTTCAGGTGCCAAGGATTGGATCTTGGCTATAACCTCTTCATAAGACCTCGCCCCTCGGAAAACATCATCCGAGGGTGAATTCTCGTGCTCAAATCTCTTGAGCCCACAATTAGCTAAATGGTTGCTCACAACCCTTTGTGGATCATGTATCTTATACTCGATGGAGACCAAATTCAGGTCTTCCAGGGCTGCAGCCTCAGCTTTGACATGCCCGAAATCTAATAAAGAATAAGAATTCAGTCGAATGGGAAAATACGGCCATACCTTCTTTGAGTACCCCTTTAGTTCATTACTCACCCTGCCAATTACTGTCTGTCGGATGACCTCGCAACAAGCCAGCTTGTCAGGAATGAACAATGGTAGTGCATGTGGGGGAACAGAAGCCCCGAAAACTCTGAAATACGAGAACTCTACCTCCACGTACCAGTCTGCTATGCCACTCATATTTGTTGCAATGTTGTCCGAGATACGAGCTGGTGGGCGACCAAAAATGGCGATATGCAGGGGCACCATCACCCAATTGAAAATTTTGTATGCGAAACTTTCTGTTTTATTTTCCCATAGCTTTTCGTGATATACATATATGGGTCTGTCTTCTGCCAGAGTCCAACCCCAGCTCATCAATGGAAAGGGTGTCATGAAACATATTGCATCCATAATATATGCTGACATGAAGAATGAGGATGGCCTCCCATTTTCCTTCTGCTCCTGATACTCTGTGACCCGGTTGGCCAAACTATCCGAGAGCATCTTTGCCCAATTAAAAGAGCAACCTTCTGTGACCCGAAACATTAGAGGTACCCACGCAATGAAAAAATGTGACGTGTCCTCTCTCCCATATAGATGGCATGTCATCATGGCCACATATTTATACTATGGCTCCAACGAGGCGATTGAATAAACACCGTGGTCATTTTCCCTGAACTTCGCAATGCGTGAAACCCAATCCTTTATCAAACTGGGCATGGTTTTGTCGTACTGGGTGTACTCTTTCTCCTTGAATTCCTCCAGGAACTCAGTGCCATATGTATACTTAGATGTCGTGGGTAGCTTATACATAGTTTGTAGATGCTCGGGCCTAAAAGTCCCGACAGTGACTCGTTGCCCATTCATGACAGTCTTGGTAGGTAAGTCTACGTGATCCAATGCCCATCGGATCATGTCGTAATATGGAAGTAACCATGGCCTGGTTTCTACTATGTGCATTCCGGATTGGATGACTATATTGTACCTGGTGTGTAGATCATCCCTTTCGTTGTTGTCGGAGTCGTCTGAATAATCCACCAATTCTGATTGCAGAACATTTGACCCAAATGACCAGTCAGGGACCGAGTCGACACTTTGGGGTGAATTATCAGAGACATTGTCTGAGCCTTGTCCTGCGACCTCGACATTCGCCTTTGCTGCTTTCTGCGGAGCCATAGCTGAAACTTGCGTTGTAGCTCTTCTTCGATAGAACTGCGTATACATGCAGAAATTGGTTTACTCAGAATTGATGAGCTCTGCGTGCTTATGAAAATGCGTTCGTTATAATGAAAAGAAACTCTTATATATATTTGAAAACTCGATACTTTCAAAATAAGCCTGTCAAATCGTAATTAGAAATAAATTTATTGCGTAAAACTTGATCTTACATGCGTAGATTTACCTTATTTCTCCATAAATGTCATAAATTTCTGGCGGTTTGACAGTCAGTCGAAGTATGGAGAGAAATGGCTATCTCGAGAAACATGCAAGCCTCGAGGCACGGGATATATCTTGCTTTAGCTTAATTAATCAAATCTTACCAACGTTGATCAATTTCTCGTTGTTCGTTACATCGTGGATTTCCTTTTGACACTTTGAGTCTCCAAATCGCGAGATCGTGAGGACCGACTTTGGCTTAATTAACGGTACTCGCGATTTGGGGCATAATTAATTTTATAATCATTTTATTCACCATATCGCAACTTGGAACTTCGAAGACAAGTTTCTAGGAGATTAGTATGCCAAGTCGCGAAACCGCGAGATGGTGATAATCAAGACTCAATTAAGGGGAAGAAAATCTTGGATAAAGTGATTAATTAATCATGCTATAATTACATCATGCCTTCGTGAGTCGGGGTTTAGACGCTGTGACTTTTGAAAAAGTTAGTGTCGAGTGGCGAAATGCTGAGAACGACACTTACCATAGTTAGCTTTTTGCCTTTGATCCTTGATGTGGGTTATCCAGAGAGGACTTCCTGTTCTCGACTCTCGGGGCTGTAAAAATAAAAATTTGGACTTGGCGAACACCGAGGCGCGAAACCCCAACGACATCTAATCATGAGTTAAAAGATTTTACCCCGGTTACTGTCTTGAGTGAAAATTTAAAATGAATTCTCCATTTCGTGACTCGGGACTTGTGAACTCATGGATTATAGTATCTGACTTGCGAGATCGCGAAGTAAAACAAAAGATTGAACATTCTTGCGAAAGTGGACTTGTTTCGAGAGTAGAAAAGCATCGCTGCTTAAGTGACAAGGTTGCAGAGTTTTCAACATCTCGTGGGGAAAATAAGATCATCTTTAGATTTCAAGTATCAAAAAATGAAAATTGTGAAGGGTTAAAAAAAAAAAACAAGGGCGGCTCCAAGACGTTCATTGACTGAAGTTGTGACATAACAGATGTCAGTAATTGTTGGTAAGGATGATGTAGCTGGACTGGGGTTGCTCTGGAAGCTTTGTCCTACTGCGGCTAATGTCTGTCGAAATCGTGGCAGTGTTGGGCAATGGTGGGTATAATGGCCATATTCTGAACATATAGCGCAAGCGAATTTGGTTCGCAACCCTTTATGACTAGAATGGGGGGTGGTAGTGACAGTATTGGCTATAGTGGTGAGTGTTGGGGGAGTTTGATTGAGTGGAATCAAATTCCGTAACTCTGGTACAGATGGGAAACTGTTGGTTTGGTGTCCCTCTTTCTCACATAGTGCGCAAAGAGGTTGGATGCGTGGAGGAAGGGGAGCTGTGGGGCCTGGGCTCCTTTTTTCTCCTGCCCCCCCGCTATGGCAGGGGGGTTAGTGAGTGGGGGTGTAGGGGGTATGGTGGGAGTAAGTATGGGAATCGTCATGGGGATTCCTTCTGTTTGGGGGGAAGGGATGGTCGAGGGACCATCTCTGGTGGATGTAAATACCAAACTGGGATTGCTAACACCATATTAGGTAGTGTAAGCGTTGCAACTACCTGAAAAGCTTCGATACCAAGTGGAGGGTAAAAGAAGGGAATTTGAGTGAAGGGTTGGGGAACTGTCTCCCAAATTGGATTATGGCCTTGGGGAGAGGTGGAATCGTGGACTGGTGGGGTCGACGAGTGTCCAGGAGGTTCTTGAGGGGGGGGTTCTGCGACGAGTGGGACGTCAGGTATGATAGAAGCCTCTATAGGAGAAAGGGTATCCTCTGTGTGAGTTCCGTTAGATGATATGACACACACTTGATTGGAAGGGTGTAGGAGTGGTGGTGCTCCATGATATGTTCCTAATAAGGATGGATCTTTAAAAATCCCAGGACCCATCTCGACGAGTGGATATGTGTCATGGCTTGTGTGGATGAGAGGAAAAATGTTATCGATGTTGGCAAATGGATTAGGCTCATAATGTGAGACTTTGTCAATGGTAACGATCTTCCCATTGTGGGGGAACATCATTGTCCGAACAGGATATTAAAGACGGAAGATGCCACTGCCTTCATAGCGTACATGTAGCTACGACCGAACAGGATATTATAATCGAGTGGGGCGTCGATAACTTCGATATCGATGAGAATAGTCTTGCCCCCGAGTTCAACGGGGACA
>JZKD02S0797697.1:95209-108633 GCA_000966675.3 Picea glauca
AACAAGTGCGAGGGAAATCACCATTAATGTCAATGACCCCCAAGGTACTATAGTACAATCTGCCAACTGTGAATAAATGAGTTGATGTCGAACAATTGACGGAATCTTTCGATCACAGAGTCTATAAGAAGGGAAATACATGGAAAAGGAAAAACACTTGTGATTTTTTGGCAAAGGAATGACAAAGAAAACATGGTGTGAGAAAGTAAGAAGATTGTAAAGATTCTACCCAAGATCTACAACAAATTTTTCCCGAGTTAAGAAAATGGCGCTGCCAAAGTTCAAATGCCCAGTCAATTCAAATGAAGAACCAGAAGCAATAACATATCGATGGAGGAGACAACCGGGGTGGTCGACGTGGACGATATTCCAACCACAGAAAACGAATCATTCAATCTGACGTGGGTTGAAGAGAAAAACCAAGAAGAAGAAGAAGAAGAAGAAGACGCATACATGGAGGGTTTTTATGGATGGACAGACCTATCTTGATCGATGTCAACTTAATCGCTAAGCTTAAAGGACTTCCAACAGATGGGGTAAAACCAGAGCAATATCTTGATGAAAAAACAAAAAGAAGGCTATTGCAGAGGAAGTGCATGAAACTTTTGCCACATACAAAGGCAACAAAGGTATGATAATTAAGAATATCAATGACCCAGCTACCAAATTTGTGACAAAATTGATGGTCTGCAAGCTACTTAGAAAGTTTCGCAAAGAAGAGGCCCCTGCAGGGGTGGTCATAGCAGCTGCAATGTGTGCAAAAGGAATAGTTCTAAGTTGGGCGTTGTATATGCTCAATTTATTCCTGGAAGATTGCATAGATGTGCAGGATGTTGGAACAAAGTTCCACTATTCCTGCCTGATGATTTTGATAGCCTTAGAGGTTTCGGAAAAACCAAAGTATTCAGTTTTTTGTGATAGAAGAGGAAAGTGTGGCGCAATAAAATATGAAACCATGCGACACAACATAGGTGTCAAGCAAACAAAATCCAAATCAAACATTTTTGGCATGTACATTCAAGAGATGCGGGAGAAGATTGCAGATACATGGATAATTTCAACTGAAACGGTGAAGGAGCATGAGGGGATAGCCAATTTTAAGGCATCTATGCATAACACATGGATACAAGCTAGAAGAGACCCTAAGAAGACATGGCTAAAGATGCAGTATTGCATAACAATATAAGAAGTCCAATGGGTAATATAAAAATGGCTAGATCAATGGAAGGTACAAGTAGCAATCAAGAAAGGAGCAAAGGGAAAAGAGAAAGAAAAAGCTGGCACATCACAGAAGTCTAGTAGCCTGGAAGAAAACACTAGAAAAGTAGAAAAGTGCAGTAAACCAATAGCTACTAGTACAACAACAAAGAAACCAACAAAGAAGGAAACAATAGCAGGGGCCTCAATGTTAGGGACTGAGTGCGTAGAGAAAACAAATGGAACAAAGCAACACAATGGAAGGACAACCAAGAAACAAAGATTCTAGCACAGTCAGACACACCATCAAAAAGGAAATCAACCATTCATATGGGAGAACAAAGGAAGAAGATGAAAGCACAGAAGAAGCCCATTCAAATCACTATAATTGAATATGGCACAGAGTTAGTGGAAGATAAGGTGCAAGACCAGGGAGAAGATGCACTCTACATCGCAGAATCACAAAGAGAGGAAATCATGAAAAATTTGATGAAGGTCAAGGAGACTTTGGAAAGCCTCCAGATTAAGGTAGCGTAACAAAAAGAAACAAAACAATAGGAAGCCTCGACACAACAAAAGATGGTATATGGAGAGAAGGAAACAATGCAGACAAAAATAGTGGGAAGCGCGACATTCTAGATAAACCAAAGCATGCTACAAGTCGAAGAGGACACCGCGCAAACACCTTTGAAGGATGTAGAACGATTGGACTTGGTGCTATCCAAGATACCAACCAAAGTGTTGTATAAGTTGTAGATGAGCATCGCATAAGAAGTTCAATCCAGATCCAGGACAGATGCAACAAACTTGGAGACAACCAAGGAAGAAAAGGAGGTATTGGAAATAGCTCTCAAAGAAGTGCAGATCAAACGTGAGGAGGAAAAACAATGCGCAGACAAATTGGAGCAAAGACTTGAGGAAGTATTCTAAACAATTCCAGACAACGCACTAGTAGGAGAGCTTAGTGCGGAGGAAAAGATACAGAGGATAGAACAGAAGATGGGTGGGTACAAACATGAGATAATAGAATCAGATGGGAAGCTAACATGAAATCCCCCTCCAAAAGTCAGATCATAGAGGGAGCAACAAGCTACATAACACATCGAAATTATCGCATTGGAAGTAAAATAAGTAGCAAATCTCTATGAAATGACTGCACATATAGGGATGAGCCTAGAAGAAGATGAAGGAATCCAACAATTGGATCAGAGGGAAGAGAAGTTGAATATTGCAGTTCAGGATTTAAATCAAAGACATAAGGCAATGCCTATATCGAAGAGAATGAAGGATGTGCAAGAAATGAATAATCTGCAAGCAGAATTGAAGACAATCCAAGAAGAAATACATACAAGACAAACTTGATTGGAGCTACTTCATGAGCAAGAAGAGAATATGATAATAGAGTTGGAAACAAAGAAAGGAAGACTAGAGAAGGGGCACTCGGAAATTATAGAAGTGTTGAAGGAGCATGTCACATTGCAGGTGGTGGAGACACTGACAGAAAAAAATGTGCAGCCGAAAACACAAGTAGATGCACTCACGAAGAAGTTCCAAGCATTGAAGAAATCAGTGCAAAAGGAACACACTACCTGAGTGGCTCGGGATGAGCCACAAGTTAGAGTTGGGGGCCTATTGGAGTAGATAATTTTGGGGTAAGGTTCAAGATACAACGCATCAAACAAGGCAGAATGGACCAAGAATGCAGTGCACGATGGGAACTAAGGAAAAGCAACGAGACAAAATTGTGGATTAGCACGCGAAGGCAGTTAGAATGTGGACAAGTTGAGTCCACTTAGCGTTAGGGTTTTGGTAGTTAATGTAAAGGCTTTTTACCCATTTTTGTAATATAAATAGAGGATGTAGGAGGTAGCTAGGGGTATCATTGTGAGATCTTAGAACTCATGTGTGAAGAACCTATTTTGGAGAACCTTTCTGAGTCTTGAGTCTTTGATATGTTTTGGGTCGAAGTATAAGTTTTGGTTGTATGAAGAGTCATGGAGTGTAACTAAGGGTCAGGTTGCAATTTGTGGAGCTTAGTGTGACACTAATCAACCTCACATAGTATGAGAGGCTTTTGATGTAATGTGTGCACCGTAGGACCTATTTTGATGAATAATAATAACAAGTAGAAGATCTTTGCGGACGTAGCCCGGGGGGGTGAACCACGTTAAAAATGGTGTCCCTATGTGTGTTTTTTTTATTTGATATGATTTATGGTGAATGAATAATTAAATGAATGAATCTATTGAAGTTTATTTACATCGTGCAATATATTAGTATGATGTTTTATGAAGAATGAATGTTATTGAATGGATAGAATGGTAGATCTGATGAACGATGGTATGGTAGAATGAATGTTGAAATAGAAGAAGTATAATAGGCCTAACGTTCCCACAACTTCCATCCCTTCCATGATTGCAGACACTTGGGTCATGAAATAACACATAAGCCATATCAGGTGAGACTGGGTTGTGCACTCTATGCGCAGTGTTGCTTGTTGGTTTACCAGAGGGTTGAATGGTTTCTAGGGTTTTGTTGGAGAACTAATGTAGAACCCAGGTCAACCCATACATCCAACATATTCCATGGCTCATTTCCTCAACTTCGTAGAATATTATTTTGAACCGTTTGAAGGGATGGATTCCCCAACCATATGATATTGTTTGATGAAGAAATTTTGGCAGACATAATAGATTATTTTGACAACAGTGGACTGTTAATAAAAACAGAAGAATTTGAAGAATATGATATGTGAATATCATATTATATTGTTGGTGGTGGTACTACTCACCTTGGAGTTACAAATGTGATATTTCTGAGTCTGCATGGCTTTGCTATCAATCGGTGTACTCTTCTCGCATCAATGAGTTAGTCTTCTCAATAACATCGTAATAGAAGGATTCACAACTGGCTTTCTCTCCAGCACCGACCCCACCATCGACGTTTCCCCTGTAGCCAAAGCTCGACCTACCCACTAAAGTTGTTATTAGACTGTCCAACCATATTCAAAACATATTCATGTTCCATTCAATGAACTCTTATCACATAATTATTGTTGATTTTATGCAGTTAGAAAATTTACTAGTAAGTTTTGGTAAGTTTTATCAAATAGTAATCATATTCTTATGTATGGGCAACATTATGGCTACACTAGGACACTCTATACTGCATGCAATCATCGTGGGTAGATTTCAATGCATATTGGTGGTTGTACGAGCAATTTTGTTTTAGGAACACCATTTTTAGCAATTTGGAGTCTGTGCTCTGCAGAGTTCTTGAAGTGAAACAATAGAAAGACGGGCCGAGGAAATGATTGCATTTAGTCGATGATATTTTGACTCTGGTGAAGGTTTTCAAATAAGGTAAGGACTTTAAGCCCGATAATCAAGTTATTAGAGCAAAAAGATGACTAAATTTAGTAGATAGAGGAGGATATTTGCCGTAGTTCAAAATGTGTAGTAAAGCTTTGGGCGAGAGGCAACTAAATGCCCAATATTTCAATGAATACAATGTCTAAATAACATAGTTGTAAAATAATTCAGAAATTCAGAAATTAGTAAAAATGTGAATTAGATATCTAGCACCTAATTGACCTATTTGTAATTTGATGGTAATATCTATAATTTTAAAAGAAGATATTATGCAAAATGTGTTATAGAAATATTTGACTCACCCCATACAACTTGTTTAGAAGGCCTTTCCCATTTCCCTATGCAGACTTGAAATCCCTTTTGCAATTCTCGGAGCTAAAAAATACAAATTTTCCACATATACATGCCCTAACAACTTTGCAGCATGCGTATACACAGGTTGCACCATTACAACCCGTGTACATCAGGTTTTGTGCCGAAAATTAAAAAATGGTGTCAATTTTCCATGTCACGTCACAAGATCCATGATCCTTGACCTTCCATATAATGGAAACTCTTGGACTCGACCCTTCAGTTCCATTTGAAGGCTATAAATGGGCTATATCCAAGTCGTGGAAAGAAGGAGAGAGAATTCAACTTTGAGAGCAAAGTTACTCTAGAAAAATTATTCACTTCATATCGAGTCAGCATCCCTTTGTCCTTTTAAGTATGAACATAGTGTTCAACCCCCAAGCTCTTCCCCTTTTGATGGAGAATCTCAGTGTCTCTCTTATATGAGCTTGCCTTTGGTGGAGGCCCAGCTGGAAGGGACTTAGTTTCTCAGTTCTGAACGTGTCAACACAGAAATTTGTCATTCATACACTTCGATTGATTACATTTTAATAGAAATACTCTTTTCTCGTCCAATTAATTTCTTTCAAATATATGAATTGTTATTCCATGGGCGTATTTGTTATGAATATTGATGGATTATGCTATTATATGTGCTAACTTTATATATTATCACCATATTCTTGTGTATCTTGGTTGTTGAGGACAAGTTGTAGGTGTATTGCTTTGAATCAAGTGCTCAATGGTGGAATTCATCGAACGTCTGGACGAGGTAGGCTCTTTATCTTGTCTTGTTAGCATATTTGTTTACATAGCATACTTGAGATTAGAGTTGATTTATGCAGTCATTTCCGTCTGTTGTGGTTTACCCCATGCCATAAAGTGATTTTCCTCGTAACATAATTGGCGACCATACTAGGAATTGAATCTTCTTTTTAGGGTTTGGAGTGTTTTTCTCCTTTGATTTCTCTCGTTTATTTTGATTTTCTTGTCGTCTGATTGCTTGAAAACCTATGTTCATTTTGATTCTGAGTTTCTTGGCCGTATCCTTAACCTGGTAGTGTTTCAATACATATACGTGGTTTTTTCCCTGACAATCACATACATATGCGAGTTGTAGTTCTGTAGGAAGCGTATATATGCGGTTTTCTCATGGGAAGTCACATACATCATCCTTGTTTACTTGATTTCTTAGTTTGGTGTTTGATGGGTAAGTTTTGATGGTTCTTCAGTCTTTTAAGTCTTTGTCATGACTATTAAGTGCCTACAAAGTGATAGGAAACCTTTCTTTGGTTGAATTTTCGGGCGGTTTTTCTTTCTCATCATCCTTTTCCTTGGTTTTCCTTGCATCTCGGGCTGAATGTTTTCTTCTTGATACTCTACTTGGTTTGTATATGTTTACATACAGTGGGGTCTTTATATCAACTTGATGTTCAATCCTTGCATTTTCATTCTTTTATATTGAAAATACAAAAAATATACATTTTGCATTATTGGCATTTGATCTTTTGGGTTCTTATCATTGATCTTAGTACATGTATGGAAAGATTGCATCTTATTTGAAATTGTAGAATTGAATTGAAAGTTGCAATTTTGAAAAGCTTATAATTTATTGAAAATTGGAGTTAGTACTTTGCATTATATTCATATTCATTTATTTTACTTGCTGAGTCATAACATCATCAGTTTCACAACCACATCTTTTGAGTAAACAAAGCCACTAAAAGTAACGCTGATAAATTTAAACTTGATTAGAAATGATTTTATTTTTTAGGGTGCACAAACTAGCCTAAGATTTAGAGCCTTGGAATAGGATTTTGTGAGTAAACTTCTCCAAGGCTATTAAACTAAACATATGTGTCTAACTAAGGGAGTGGTAAAATCCATTGTATAATTGGTGACGTCAGGAGGCTCCACTCACACCAGAGTTAAGCATGGGGTGGTGTGAAGTCGGTTGAGGATATATCTCTCCAATACCTTCTTAGCGTCAAATATATTTCTAGGTATCTATTCGTATATGGGGGTCTTGCTAGTACCTTTACCTCTGTCAGAGGCGGTGCTTTCGAGATTTCAAGCTTTGTTACCCTGCCCATACGATAGACTTGACTTACAAATGTTCATCTGCACATCAGTTATATCATGGTGGATTTAGTTACTTTACATAGGTAGCCAAATAGGTTACTTGCAGGGGTTATTCTATAGGTGCCCTGAGTCAAATAAGGGTCAGACAACACACAACATTTATAAAGGATTACCTCTCTGGGGGGATCTAACCAACTGGTTGTTAAGCCCATAAGGGCCCTTATAACTGATTATGATACCTCCAATCTTTTGAAGGGAGTCTCAAGACCCTCTTGGGTGAGGCATACCTAGGGAGGGAGGCCCCTTTCAACCACTTTATCCTGTTTGTATGCATATTGTCCCTTTTTGTTTATTTTGGTGTGATATTTGATTATTAGTTGGCCTTAGGATTTTGAATTGTGTCGTGAGTTTTCATTGCTATGGTTAGTGGAGTCCCCGTGACTCCCTCAGTTAGCACTACCCAACCCATGGTCTTTTCTCACTCCATGGGGACGAATCCTTTTTTATTTTCAAGTGGCACACCGAATCATGATACTCAAACAATACCTTGGGCCTCTAATCATCTTTCTCATGGTATGCTAGAAATATCTTCACACTTTCCATCCTATGTCTCGTCTCCTTATGTGAATCCTACGTTTGGGTCTGGGGGCATGATGCCTCCTTATTCTCCCTTTTTGTTTGGTGGGAGTCATATCCCTCAACCAACTCTTAGGGTATGAGGTTGGAATCTTCCTTCCTATGGATCCAATCTTAGCTTCACTTTTCTAGGAGAAAGTGCTCAAACGGGTGGTAATTCTACCTATTATATCCCGTCCATCTATCCTTCTTTCACTATGTGAGTTCCTACTAACGCTTTTCCCATGGCGGACCTCCATCTATCTTCTGGTATTTCATCCGGGAGGAGTCAGTTTTATAGTATGGGTAACCCCCTTCACAAAGTTCCTTCGTCTGGGGGAAACATATATCCTCACATGAGTAACCCTTATCATGTCGCTTTCTCTTCCCAAGTGGCTTCCTCAGTGTTGATGCCCTTACACCCCTTTATGAATTAGTTTGGAAGAGGATATTATTCTGTCGGACAAGGCCATGGTGTATACTAGAACCCTTCCTAGCCTGTGATTTCTCAAAACCAGTCTTTCCTGGAAGCTTGGTCTCAAACTCCGCAACCAACCGCCACCACCAGTCCAGTCACTACAATTCACACTGACATTATATCACCAACCTCTGCTAGTCATGTTGGAGATAGGTCAACAACCTCTGCAAGTCATGTAGAATACTAGTAACCAACTATTGCATGTCATGTTGGGGGCACAACTCTAGTGACTACTAGTCACTCTGCACATCCATCACCAACCTTTGCTAGTCATGTTGGAGATTCATCACCAACCTCTGCTAGTCATGTTGGGGGTTCATCAACAACCTATGCTAGTCATGTTGACGGTTCATCACCAACCTCTGCTAGTGATGTTAGGCATTCATCACCAACCTCTGAAGGTCATGTTGGAGATTTTCTACTAGCTTCTACAAGTCATGCTGGGATCATGTCACCAACCACTGCAATTCATGCTAGTGGCATTCATATGATTGAGAATCCTAGACGTATAAGATGTGAGCCCAATTTCTTTTGTAGGATTTGCAAAGGACATCACCTTACTCATTTGTGCCATGCTACTGCTATGGTACAAGAAGTGTGATCCTTGCTTGGGGGCCCTTCGGGTTCTGAGTCGTCTTTGGTTTCCCAATCTTCTAAACCTTCTTCAGTTGAAGAAGTGGTCGTTTCGATGCAATATTCGTTCGATACCACTCTTTTCTTGGAGAGTGACAAGTCTAAGGAAGTGACATTGTCGATGCAATCTTCGGTCAATCCCACTCTTCTTTTGGGGGGTGATGATTCTTTCGACCATGTCCTTATCATTTCTAATTCTGTACCTTCTGCACAAGGGAGCATTCCACTCTCTTCGAGTACACTCCCTCCAAGTCCTAGGGTGGTTTCCTTTGATTGGAATGATCTTGTAGAGCCTCGACTTCCTTCTTCTACACCCTTCCAGATAAGGGGCATTCTTCGATATATGGTAGATAAGGTAACCTCTACAAGTATTTTATCCTCCTCGACTTGGAAATCTTCGTGTTTTCCCAAGCTTGTGTCAGCTATCTGTGAGTTACTGACTTTCAACAAAAGTATTGCACGAGAGCCTTGGCCTCCCCCATCATATGCTGCTTAGAACAACATTCTCGAGTCTTGTTTAAGATCTTTTCCGACTCTCTCAAAAAACAAAAAGATTGTCGAGTGAACTTGTCTCTTTCACACTCATTAATTGGATCTGAAATGAAGTATATTTGGTGTAAGTTTAACCCTTTTTCGGACCAAGTAGACTAATTTCGAAAAAGGAATACTCTAGTCACTAGTGGCTAGAAGAGTTCTCCTAGGTATTGTTTTATACTTTTTCGGGCCTAGGGGACTAAATTTATAAAAAATGACATTCTTTGGAGTTAAGTTGTAATTGCATCTCATTCTCTTGCTTGAAGTATTGAGCCTATTGTCAATTCCCGCTTTCACATTATAATCCTATCACCTCAGCAGTTTGCATCATCAGCTAAACAAAACCTTGTTTATATCCTTTGCATCTTGACAACCTATACCATAAGATGAAACATTCCCCCGAGTGTCCATGTCTTGCATGCACGCCCTCGCCTTTGAATAGAGCACAAACTTTTGAGTCCATTTGTCATCCGAAGTTTGGGTTTTAGCATGACCTTAGGAAGTTGAGCTCATTACTTAGAGTTTACTC
Organism: Picea glauca; assembly: GCA_000966675.3. Classification (NCBI taxonomy): domain Eukaryota; kingdom Viridiplantae; phylum Streptophyta; class Pinopsida; order Pinales; family Pinaceae; genus Picea; species Picea glauca. The sequence goes on from JZKD02S0797697.1 coordinate 104,979, forward strand.
CTCCGACTGGTTACTCTTCCAGTCCCTATGGAGAGTTTGATTGGTGCCTCTTGCATCACAAAGTTTCAATATCGATTCTATGCTACCAGAGTCTTTCATATGTCTCATGCTCATGTTCAAAGGATCTCTATAAACCTGTGTCGGCCACTCCTCAGAACTCTTGACTTTGCATGTCGTCCATACCCTCAGTGTATCTCAAAATCACATGAAGCTATAGTCTTATTATGCACCTTGGTCCTACTTTCATTATGGGTAGGTAACCTTGAACCCAACAGTCGACATCTTCTCACCGGTCACTGACTGGGGGGTTTCCCTTGTGTTCGACGACAAGAAATCTATTCACACATTGGGATTCGTGCAATGTCTTGGATCTATTATCCTTATTGGTGGTTTGCTCATCTTTGTCGGCAGTTTTCATTATTGGATCCTATTCAGAGGGTCTTTTTCATACACTACTTGCATCTGGTGCACACGAAAGACGCACAGGGTCATTGCTTCATGAAACATGTTCTTCGTCTGAGTTCATTCAAATCATCAAGCTACTGCTTTATACCTCGTGTTAACTAATGAGAGATGCCTTAATTCTCTCCTTTCAAGGAGTCTCCTTCCATCAAATTCAGCTCATCTATTATGGAACTGAGACCTAGAGTCTTTATGAGTACCTAGAGGCTTGCAGTCATTAGTGGCAAGTTCTCTCGCCATCGACAGTTGGGAATACATCAATGTCTCCTGATCGATGGATTCTTTGAGTGTTCGACCTCAAATCCTTTATTCACACTTATAAGAATGTACTCAGTGCCTTGATACCTGCTTTCATTATCGATAGGTTATCTCGCATTTGTTAATGGTATTCATTAATGACCAGTATTCAAACAAAGTCTCATTGTGTTCGACTTCAACTCCTCTATTCATATAATGCAGACTTGCACCTTTGGTGGATCGTGTAGAAGACTTGAAGACATCAACTATAGTAGCATCTTTCCTGAGTTGTTGCTATCATTCATTGGACCAGCACCTATGATTTCAATTATCATGGGAGATCAAATTATACTCCATTGTATACATATATATTCATATTGGTTTTGAGACCAGTCTTCACTGGGCCGTGTTCGTGACTATGACATGTGACTACTTTGTATTTCCTATTCATGGCCATGAGCAGCTAATTGGTACATCTTTTTACATGGATCTGTAGTGTAATTCAAATTGGCAGCCATGTGCGCAGAGTCACTATATATTATAATATTGTAATGAGCAACTAGTTCTTCCCATTGAGTCTCCATTACTCCACTTATGGGATTTATAATTTATTTCGACCATCACAGATATTCCTCTGACCTCACACATTAGGGGGCATCAGTTATAGCAAGATTTGACTCACCCCATACAACTTGCTCAGAAGGCCTTTTCCATTTCCCTATGTAGACTTGAAGTCCCTTTTGCAATTCCCAGAGATAAAAAATACAAATTTTCCACATGTATGTACCCTAACAGCTTTGCAGCATGTGTATACGTAGGTTGCACCATTACAACCCGCATACGTCTAGTTTTGTGCCCAAAATTAAAAAATGGTGTCGAGTTTCCATGTCACGTCATGAGATCCATGATCCTCGATCTTCCATATACTGGAAACACTCCGACTTGGCCCTTCAGTTCCATTTGAAGGCTATAAATGGGCCATATCCAAGCTGTGGAAAGAAGGAGAAAGAATTCAACTTTGAGAGAAAAGTTACTTTGGAGAAATTATTCACTTCATATTGAGTCTGCATCCCTTTGTCCTTTTAAGTCTGAACACGGTGTTCAACCCCCAAGATCTTCCCTTTTTGATGGAGAATCTCAAATTTTCTCTCTTATATTATCTTGCCTTTGGTGGAGGATTGAAGTGGTGGAGGCCCAGCGGAAAGGGACTTAGTTTCTCACTTCCGAACGTGCTAACACAAAAGTTTGTCATTCATACACTTTTGTTGATTACATTTTAATAGAAAAACTCTTTTCTCGTCCAATTAATGTCTTCCAAATATATGAATTTGTTATGAATATTGATGGATTATGCTATTATATGTGCTAACTTTATATATTATCACCATATGCTTGTGTATCTTGGTTGTTGAGGACAGGTTGTAGGTGCATTTCTTTGAGTCAAGTGTTCAACAATGGACTTCATCGAACGTCTGGACGAGGTAGGCTCTTTATCTTGTCTTGTTAGCATATTTGTTTACATAGCATACTTGATATTAGAATTGATTTCTGCAGTCATTTCCGTCTGTTGTGGTTTACCCCATGGCATAGAGTGATTTTCCTCGTAACAAAATGCTACATCCAATTTTGAACAAGAGGACAAATCATTCACAATAGAAATAATTTTGAGGTAATGTTGAATATAGGTTGAAGGCAGGGAGACGTTGAATTTATGAATGAAGAAAATCTCATCAGTCACGTTCAACACTCACTATCGTTCACTGTCCATGTCCAGGTGCAATCTTCTGTGATTTCTATCTTCCTTATTTCCTTGCTTTCTCCCTTTGGCTTTCAAGGCAGTGAAGAGTTGATGTGTACCTTTTGGCTTTTGAGGCAATGAGAAGCAAACACAGTGAGGAGAAAACGTGGACACGCACAACATCGATTGCATGAACATCATTGATCAGAGCATCAACTGCACGAACATCATTGATCTAATGTCAAACCTCTGACTACAGGACCAATTATTACATTGACTGCAGTGACCCAACATAGCCTCAAAATTGACCACTTATCATTTTATTTTTTAAAACTCTTTATTAACTAAGACAAATAAGGAAAAGAAAATCATTTACACCAGTGGTATTTAAATCACATCATTATGTTTGAACCAATGAAAATGTTCATACATCAAATTGGAAAATTACCAAAATAAATTTGTTTTAAAAAAAGTTTGAATTAATAAAAAAAAATCTAGAAACTTTGGATTTTTTTAGTGAAAGAGATAAAGTAATGAGAAGTCTATTAAAAAAACATAGCAAAATGCATCGAGTAATATATCAAAACTAAGTAAGGACGTTGTCTATTATACGAAATGGTTTTTTTCACCGAAATCCGACAATATAAATTTACACGAATCACTATTTTTTGTTGTTCAAAATCCATTTTTGAATGCAGAAATGGATTCAGCATGCTGAAAAACACGAGGCACTCCGATTATACAAAAATAATCACTCAAATCTATGAATATTAACAATTTTTCACCGGATTTCGGGCAAATGTCCCCGAAAAAAATCGTCATTTAGTAGAACGTTTAGCCTAAGTCCTAGGTAAGTAATAAGAAGTCAACTATCCTTAACTTCAAGGTGAAAGCTATAGTCCCTAGCCTTCTAATAATCCAAAAATTAACCTCTTCAGTGCTCATTGATATGCATTGTGACATTGATAGATGCTTTGAATTTTACCTGTATTTATAAAATTGCATTAATATTTATGCTTCAACTTTATTTTGTAAAAGAAAAAAATCAGTTGAGAGTTTCAAGATTTTAATAAGTCCTAGTCTAAACGTTCTACTTTTTGGTCTTGTTGACGGGCGAAAATGATCGTCCGTCAACTGGGAGAGTGGAACCGGTCCGAGGTTGTCTAAATAACCCAAGTCGTTTGGTATGGACCACCCTGACGAGTTTAACGGCTCCGT
>JZKD02S0797697.1:122271-132720 GCA_000966675.3 Picea glauca
GAGGATGAAGACCTGACCTGACAAAGATTAAGACAAGTGCTCATGAAGGGGGAGTGTTGGAATTATTAATTCCTACTTGTCTTGTGTGCTAATATTTAGCCACATAAATTTGTTATTGTATTGGCAAGTAGATTGTGTCTCTACATGAGTAGCCCTTTTTAGTGATTTTAGGAGGTTGTTTGACGAGAACTAGATTAGCTCCTAAATTTACATATGGTTGAGATGTTCTCTCAATTAGTTATGATTGTGATAAGATAGTATGCCTATATTAAGACAAAGCTTGATGTATAAATATGTAACATTATCTGATGTAATAGATCACTCAACATAGCTTTGGTGTGATCTAGATCTCTAGGGTTGAGATTTGGATGGCTTGAATGTCGAGACAGGAGGAGCTTAGAAATGCCAATCTTGCATAAAAAGAAACATGGAAAAAAACAACATGTAAATGAAGTAATTGGGAGGTGAGACTCAAAGAAGAGCCTCACCTCTAAAATTAACTACTAGTAAATCACTCAGAGCTAATGAATCTCACAATGAACAATAAAAAATGTGAGAGAGGCCAAAATGAGTAACTTGATATTATAAGAAGGCTTGCTAGGCCTTTATATAACATTACAAAATGATCTATTGGACAAAGTCAAAAAGAGCTAATTAAATGGGTCTCTATTATTAGTATAATAGATCTAACTACCCAACTAACTAAGTAGTGGAAAATAAAATCCAATTCAATAATGGAAAGAGCTCATTAAATGCGTCTCTATTATTATAATAATAGATCTAACTACCCAACTAACTAAGTAGTGGAAAATAAAACCTAATACAATAATGGAGAGGTGAGACTCTCTTTGATCCTTATGGGCAACATGTTAGCTCAATTAATTAATGAGGAGGTGGGCATCTCCTTGATCCTTATTGACAATCTATTAGCTTTATAACTTTATGACTTTTGTATTTGAATTTAGACCATATACCCCCTTAAAATTCGGATCATTCCCCCTTGCGCCCCCCCTTGGAAAATGATGGTCCCCATCATTTCACCCATGCTAAAAAAAGAAACCCCATTATCACACCATTACAACTACAATGTGAAAATACCCAATGAAGAGAAGGGTTTTGTGTGGTTGACCCATAACCTAGTTGACAATAGCATTGTACATGGGTAAAAAAAAACCTCAAAATTTAAAAAAATAATATGGGAAAATCGTGACTTTGGGGGTTGTGAACATCCTTCTGCAAATCTATTCATAACTTCTGCTACATGTGATGAAATCCAATTCCGTCAAAGACCCATTTGAGATACTGAAGAGATATTTCCATCCATATGTGGAAATTCTTCTGTAGTTTCTTGAGAAGGGAGAAAAATACATTTGAATATGGTGGTACGCGCAACCTCCTTGGGTCAAATACATGTTGAGATTAAATCAATGATATATCTCAAAACATGAATCCAAATGCGATTCCGTGAAATACTAACTTGTGATCTTGAAGAGATATTTCCATAAATATGTTGATCTCCTTCTGTAGTTTCCTGAGAAGGGATTAAAAGATCGTTGAATATGGTGGTACGCGCGGCCACCTTGGGTCAAATACATGTTGAAATTCAATCGATGATATCTCTCAAACCAGAAAGTTAAATCAGATTCCGTGAAATACCCATTTGAGATATTGAAGAGATCTTTCCAATGAGATATGGAAGAGCCTTTGAAATTCTATGTAGAGGTCTCAAAACATTTTTGAATTTGGCTGAGTGTAGAGGGCCACAAAGGATGCCAAGGGTTTGTAGAGTAGCATGGGATATTGTAGAGGTTGTGGAACCTCCGTGGGTAGCATGGACACCCTGCAAATTTGTTGAAAATGTTGCAGACCAATGGATGTAGTGGATCCATGCATAGATGTAGTGAATCCATGTATGGTTCTTCTTGTAATGGTGAACCAAGATCCGAGGGTAAAAACAAATACCCGGTAGTGTCTGTGGATCAACTGTGATGCTTACAGTGTATGGCCCGACAAATGGATTCTGATAGTACTAAGAGGAGGTTGGTGATTGCTGCAAATGTTTGAACCCGCAACATGCTTCAAACCCTTGTCAAGATGCAGAAGTTCTAGCAAAAATTCTATCCCTTTTTGGTTCAGCTATATGGATGCAAATAAATATCCAAAAATCTACCCTGTCCTTCTCAAAGATGGAAAGAGAGGAAGTGGATACATATCGAAGAATCTTTCCTTTTACAATCTAGGACATCTCGGGAGGCCTAAAATATTTGGGGTTTCATCTTAAGCCGAACAACTATTGCAACGAAGACTGGAAATGGCTGCTATCAAAATTGGAAAAAAGGTTAACTGGTTGGAGCTTTAGGTGGCTATCTAGAGTAGGAACACTCACTCTAAAAAAAGCTATTATGGAAGCCATTCCAGTCTATTGGATGTCACTGGCTTGGATTCCAAAGGGAGTGCTGGAAAAAATTAGAAGGTCTTGTTCTCTCTTTATCTGGTCGGGTTCCGGGGACAAGCTCACTCAACCATGGGAAAAATGGGACCGTCTTGCACGACCAAAAGATTTGGGAGGATGGGGACTCAGAAATATATTTATGTTTTCCAAGGCTTTGGCGGAAAAAATTGGTTGGCGCCTCATTTCAGGAAACAATCTGTGGTCACTAGTAGTTACTTAAAAATAAATTTTACCGAATACAGTAGAAGACCAGATTTGATCTCCAAACAAGACTTTCCTACAATGCTCGATTTTTTGGAAAGCTTTGATCCCCTCCTTCCCAGTGGTAGGGGAAGGTCTGACCTGGAAGGTAGGTAAAAGAAATCACTTTTGTATTGGTGTTGACCCCTGGCTGGGAAGTTGAAACTCTCACATTCTACCAGAAGAATTAATTAACCAATTCCATAGGTAGAACATTTCTCTTCGCTCCCACCTCTCTGACCCTAACACAACTACCCTTTGGAATCAAGGATGGAAAAGTGACGCTTCTCTGGGGTTAATTGGAACTTCAACAACACTATTTGAAAAATATATCACATCACTCCAGATAGGCCATATTAGACTCACAGATAGAGAAGATGAGTTGGTATGGAAAAAGGATCCATCAGGATCTTATACCCCAAAACTTGGCTACATAGCCTTGAATATGGACCTTCTTCAAAAAAACCCTAGTTGGTGGTGGAGGGGAGTATGGAAGTTAAAATATTCGCAAAAAGTCAAAATCTTCTTATGGGCGGCCCTAAATGAAAAAATTCCAACTTGGGAAAATCTGAGAAAGCATCAGTTTGAAGGACCTGACAGATGTCCTCTTTGTCAAAATGATAACTAAACTACATTCCATATGCTCATTTCCGGTCCATTTACAAAGAGAGTGTGGATTGAAGCCTCTGCAAGCCTCGAGAAGAATTGTATCTGGGGGGGGACCATTTTGGAACATTCTTGGAAGGCTTGGACCCACAATCCAAGATTTAAGGAGTTAAAAGCTATCCCCCTCATTATCTGTTGGGGCATTTGGATGGCTCAGAACGAAACAATTTTCAATGGCAAAGCCTCTGTTCCAGAGAGAATTGCAGCCCAAAGTCTGTTCATCATGTCACATTTCTCACAATCAAAAGAAGGTCTAGCTTTGTAGCTGAAACAAATGTAGGCCATTAAAAAATCAAATCCTTGGGCATACTTCTATGGGGCCTCTTAGAATCACACTTGCGGGGGAGGAATAGTTCTTCATCTAGATAAAAACCATTCTTTTCATTTAAAATTGGGACTGGGATAGGGTACAAATAACTATGCAAAACTACTGACACTAAAACTACTACTTCTATTTTCCAAAGAGAAGGAAATTCTTCACCTCCAAATCCATGGTGATTCTATGAATGTCATCAATAGGGAAAGAAAGCTTCAACAATGTTACAATAATTTTCTTTTTCCTATTTTGGAGGACATCTTTCGTTTGCTAGAGGAATTTGATTATGTGGTTATCTCCCATGTCTACATGAACAAGAACGTGGTAGCAGATGCCCTGTCAAAATTAGGACTACAACTAACTCTGGTTCAGTGGCACATCACAGAGTATAAGGGGGAAGAAACACATGTTTTTTTATCACCAAACTTTTATAGAGGCTCTGGGACAGACGCATGAATGAAGTCTTTATTCTCTCCCTTCTCATACAGTTACTTGAACGATGCATTATGGTCACAATGTGTTACTTATCATACGTAAATTTTTGTTTACAACAGTTATAAGCAACTTTCAACAGATAATATACCACTACAGTGAAATTATTAGATGGTTGCAAATAGATTATCAACTTGCATCTATGCTCTTTCCTTAAGCTCCTTATACATGCACATATAATGCTATTTAATTTATAGTTTATTTTCCACCTATCTCATAATACTTTTCCTGATGATGGACCAAACTGGTTTGGTCCGAAATGTCGAATATAAAAAACCAATGCGATGAATCCGAAATAACTACCTCATCACAAAAATGGTCACAAAAGTCTTATAACAGAAGTAATTATAGGCTTTCAGTCATACAAAGGAATTTTTGCTCTTATAAAGCCTCTTTTGTGGCCACTTTTCAGTCCAGGATCGAGGACCTATACTCTTTGTCCATATTACACACAAGGGGTGTGTTGTGCTCCTAGAAGCATGATCCAGGTGGATATCGGTGGCCACCCACCTTCTCCAACTAGCTCAAAACAATTTTCTGGCAATTTTGACAATTTACTATTTTTAGCAATTTTAACTTCCAGGGCCATTTTGAGGGCCCAAATGAAGGATTTTCGATATTGAGCTTTTCATTTATAGTCAAAAGCATGACTAAGCCTCCAAAATGAATCTCCTCGATGATACCTTTCCAACGGGCTATCATACGCCTAAAACGGAGATTGTATGCAAAAGTTACGACCCCGGGAAGTTGATGTACTAACTTACCCAAATGGAGCCCACATGAGTTTTGGCACTTCATCTCCTAGGGTTAGGTTTTTGGATGTCTAGGGTTTTGGGCATTCCTGTTTATTGTAAAAATGTCTTTAGAGCCTCATTGTAATCATCTTCTTACGAATGCGAGTAGTCGTCATATCTCTTCTGAGAGATAAATTGCCACCATTCTAGCGAGTCTTTCACTCTGTATTTTTACAGTCTCTGTACATTTCTTTCATTAATAGAAATCGTGTATTAATGTATATCTGTGTTTATGGTTGCATCTGTGATACATTTCTGTTACATTATTGAATATCTGTGATATATCTGTGCATTTCTTTATTATATATATGCTCTCATTCGTGCCGAAAATAAATCTGGATCAGTGGTATCAGAGCAGGCTGCTCTTGATCGTTTTTTCAGTGCATGTCCTTGACGAGGTCCGAGTATAGAAATTTGGGTTTCAATTTTGTCTCTCTTGAAGACAATCACTCTCGCATGCCCAAGAAACCCTCCATGGTGGAAGAAAAGAAAAATGACGGAGCAGACGATCCTATAAATCTGTTGCTTGAGCAAGCTTTCACATGACATAGGGATGAAATGATAGAGAATTTTTCCCACATCCTTCAATGCCTGCCGATAGAAACAGACACATATTCATCAAACGTCCACTTTGGAAGCACCTCTCCTTTCAAGGTACAAGTTAATTTTGATATTCCCGTATTTGAAGGTCAGATAGATGCGGGTGCCCTAGACAAATGGTTAAATCTGTTAGAAGGTTATTTCTCTGTTCATAATTTTTTTGAAAGGGAAAAGATCACCTTTGCACTCCTTAAATCTCTCCCCCATGTCAAACATTGGTGGGAAACTTACTGGGAGCAAAGTTCCACAGAGGATTCTGGAATATGTGGGGTCGAGCCCACTTGGGATTTTTTTGTGGATGCGGTAAAGGAACAATATTACCCTATTGGAAACTATGAGGACCAGTACATGAGATGGACCACACTGTGGCAAGAGAGGTGCCAAGCATTTTTGGAGTTCACCAATACCTTCCATACCTTGCGCACCAAGCTGGGTATCAAAGACTCTGAACGACATTTGGTTCTGAAATACCGTGGGGCTCTACACAGATACATCCAAACTGAAATGGATTTTCTGGATATCTCATCACTTGGTGCTGCTTATTGATATGCTGTTAAAATCAAGTAGAAATTTAAGCACCGGAACAAACATGAGTTCGGGTTTGCAAATCCGCAACAACCAAAGTATGATAAAGACGACCCTAACAAACAGTCTTCCGAAAACTAGTTCAAGCCACAGGAAAAGAAGGGTCATGAGAAGACAAAGAAGGACACTGGAAAATGGTGTGATTTCCACAAAAGCCCCTGGCACAACACCGATGAATGTCGCTCAAAACAGTCATTGGTGGTCGAGAACAAAGACAAGGAGACGAACCCTGATTCAGAATCTGATTCTAAAAAATACTGGTAAAATACAGATCATCGACGCAGACCCTACTGCTATTGTCGTGACCGCAACAATTCAACCAAAAGAACCAACAGATCTTGAAGAGGGGAAGCGCCTTTTTCATTCACAGATGTGGGTGAAGGGGACTCCGCTGCATTTTATTGTTGATAGTAGAAGCTAGCAGAACCTCATCTCAGCAGAGGTCATCAAACAATTGGGATTGTCGACAACACCACACCTGCAGCCATACAACATCGAGTGGCTTCGCTAGGGAAAATATCTTCATGTCAACCAGCAGTGTCGATTGCCATACGACATCCAACCCTTCAAGGATGAGGTATTATGTGATGTTTCCCCACTGGATGTCTGTGATGTTCTTTTGGGCCAACCATTTATGTGGAAGCGTCATGTTGTTTATGAGTCTCCACCCCGCAGTGTCATTGTTTCTCTGGGGGGTCATCTCTACAGAATAACAGAGGTAGTTCTGAATACTGTTCCACCTAAAACATTCCACAAGGTAGTATCTCATACTACAAAATTCAGCTTCTTCACAATCTATTCAAAAGGTGAACGAAATGATACCACAACCACTACAACCTCGGCCCAAGCACCTTCTATCCAACATAAGCAGGTCGACAAGATTGTAGCAAAGTGTAAAGATTCCTTCTGCACAAAATAATCTCATGTATCCAGAATGGTTAAAAAGGTCCAACCCTTCCAGCTACATACTTGTGATAGCCTTCCACAAACCGAGCAATGTGTCGTCTCCAGCAAGGCAAGCAGCTCACCAAGATTCATATTCAACAAACGTTTTTTCCTCTCCCCTAGGAACACAATGCAATGGAGACCATTGATTCCTAAGGAGGGAGTATTGATCCAGGTGGATATTGGTGGCCACTCACCTTCTCCAACTGGGTCAATACAGTTTTCTGACAATTTTGGCAATTTACTATTTTTAGCAATTTTAACTTTTGGGGCCATTTTGAGGGCCCAAATGAAGGTTTTTCGAGATCGAGATTCTCAATGATAGTGAAAGGCATGATTGATCCCCCAAAATGAATCTCCTCGACGATACCTTTCCAACGGGCTATCATACACCTAAAACGGAGATCGTATGCAAAAGTTACGACCCCAGGAAGTTGATGTACTAACTTACCCAAACGGGGCCCACATGACTTTTGGCGCTTCATCTCCTAGGGTTAGGTTTTTGGATGTCTAGAGTTTTTGGCATTCCTATTTTTTGTAAAAAGGCCTTCAGAGCCTTATTGTAATCATCTTCTTTCGAATGCGAGTAGCCGCCACATCTCTTCTCAGAGATAAGCTGCCACCATTCTAGCGAGTCTTTCACTACGTATTTTCACAGTCTTTGTACATTTCTTTCATTAATAGAAATCGTGTATTATTGTATATATGTGTTTATGGTTGCATCTTTGATACATTTCTATTACATTATTGAATATCTGCAATATATCTGTGCATTTCTTTATTATATCTCCGCTCTCATTTCGTGCCAAAAATAAATTCGGATCAAAGCACCTACAAAATGTAAATTTGTCTCTCGAGATGAATAAAATTAATCTTTTTTCTGAGGAAAAAAAAAGTCCTATAAGTCCTATAACATCTACACAAAAACTTTTATTTATTTTATTTATTGAGTTTTAATAATATTTTGTATTTTTAAATATTAATATAAAATTAATTTAATTTAATATTCTTTTAACTTTAACAAATTAATTATTTTCTTCACTAACCAAATCTAATATTTACATTTCCTTATAAAAAGATTCATAAAGTTGATGGTAGAGCAAAAAATCACAAAGTCATTTAAAACAAATTGTATATATTAAAATTAGTTGTTACTAATGATTTTGTTTTCATATTTAATAATTTAAATTTACTTAACTATAATTTTTAAATAATAAAAATTATCAAATATAACTATTATAAATTTAATTTTGAAAATTTGTTATAATGTTATCATTAAAATAAATGAAAAAAAAATGTTTTATAAAAGTAGTTATTCAAATTATTTTTTTCATTTATTAACAAAATCCAATATTTGCATACATTTTAATACAAAATCAATCATAATTTTTAATAGAATATTTAACTAATAATTAAATTCTTTTACATATTTTTTTAATAAAAGATTCATAAATTGGTAATACAGTTAAAAAAATTAAACCCATTTCATCCAAAATGTATAGATACAAATTTATTATTATTCTTATATTTAATATTTAAAATTTAATTAATTAAATTTAATATATTATAAATTATAATAGTTGAATAATATAAATTAATAAAATCTTTGAAAATATTAAAATATAATAATTGTGATTTTAACAAACACTTAAATTAAAACTTTGTCTTGTAATTTTCTAATAATAAAAATTAATAAAATAACATTATTATGACATCATTATTATTATTAGTGAATAATTATATCATAACATTATTATTACAATATATGAAAAAGACATAATTATTATAATCACAATCATTTCACTTAGCATCTTTATGTATTTTTGTTTGTAAACATGTTTAATCAACATATTGTATCTTGTTGGACAAGAAACAATTCACTTGGAAAAAATATTATAAGAAAACTCTAAATTTAAATGAGTGATACATCTCAAATTTAATTTGGAAATAGAAAAATTATTAATAATGTTAATAATTAGCTTACTCACAATACATTTTATCAATCAAACAACAACAACATCAACATGATATGCAAAAACATAATATACATGAGTCATATACATATCAATATACATGTCAAATATACATCTCATCAAATTCAATGAAAATGAAATATATACATCTCAAGTCAAATATACATCAATCAATATACATGTCTACTAGTGTAATGTCCCCAAGGCCGAGCCCTGATGTAAAGCTTGCATTATGAATTGTAAGTATGTTTTAGTAGGCCGGTGAGCCAAGTTTATATAAGTTGGAGGCTTATGTGTTTGTTAGGCCAGGGAGCCTAAGTGTTGAAGGCCAGGAGCCTACTGTTGTAATCATGCAGAACAATTAATAAAATTGTAAACACCGCCAGGTGCAGACCGACCACGATGAATGAGTGAAGGGGGACTGAGCATCCACAGAGTGGGCAAGGAATTAGGGGCTGGAAGGTGGGAAAGGGGCTAAGTGTTGAGCCTGGGGGCTAAGCCTAGGGGGCTTAAGCTTGGGAAATAATATTTTAATATTATTTCAAAAGAGATATGTGCATTATATGTTTTAACCTAAGTCCTTTTTGGAAGGACATGTGATTTCCAAATGATGGAAGGAACGCATGTTGAAGGAGGCATGCAGTCGCATGGGGGACAAGTGTCAACCTTGGCGCATGCATTAAAAGGCCGAGATGAGCCGTGTTGGGGGATTCCTCCTCTATTCGTATCCTGAGCGTGAACCGTGTGACCTCTGCAAGAGATCCTCGTGCAATTCGGGGAAACAGGGGAAAAAGCCTGTGTTTGTTCGGAAGAGGGAGTACACCTCTGTTCGAGGCCGTGGAGTCTGGTCGACCCTGCGGGAATTGCTAGTCATGCAAACTCGATCCCATAGCCGTGAGACTACATTGTAATGGCAGGGAAAACCGCTGAATCGAGTGGTGATAGGGGTTTCTCCTTCATTGGACCCGACCTGCTGAACGTTGGTGAAAGCCGATGCATCCTTTGTCTGATAGAGCGAGCCTGTGTGTGCATTCCCTGTTCCGAAACCAAAACTGTGAGACTATCCTGTGATGGCTAAACCAGTTGGGAAGCCTGTATCTGTTTTCCCCTGGTTGTTGTGACCACGCAGTGCGGGACTGCGTGGGGTCTTGTTGGCCAATGGTACAACGATTCTCTCTAGGTGAGAGAAGTGATTGAGGTTGGAAGAGCATCCTGTTGGTCTGTGAGCGATTCTCTCTAGGTGAGAGAGTGCGCGGAGGAAGGGGAGGTCTCCTGGAAGGAATCCCTGTAGCTGCCATAGAGCCCGGAGACTTCCGGTCCGGTCTGTTCCTGTAACCCAAGGTAAGGGAGATTGGCAGTCGAAGGACTATCCAGGTGACAAAGAAG
>JZKD02S0797697.1:144344-157839 GCA_000966675.3 Picea glauca
GAATGGTCCATTGGACAAAGTAAAAAAGAGTTCATTAAATGAGTCTCTATTATTAGTATAATAGATCTAACTATCCAAATAACCAAGTAATGAAAAATAAAATCCAATCCAATAACGGAAAGAGCTCATTAAATGCGTCTCTATTATTATAATAATAGATCTAACTACCCAACTAACTAAGTTGTGGAAAATAAAACCCAATACAATAATGGAGAGGTGGGACTCTCTTTGACCCTTATGGGCAACATGCTAGCCCAATTAAGTAATGAGGAGGTGGGCATCTCCTCGATCCACATTGACAATCCATTAACTTTATAACTTTATGACTTTTGTATCTGAATTTAGACCATATACCCCCTTAAAATTCAGATCATTCCTCCCCCCTTAGAAAATGATGGTCCCCATCATTTCACCCATGTTAAAAAAAGAAACCCCATTATCACACCATTATGATTACAATGTGAAAATATCCAATGAAGAGAAGGGTTTTGTGTGGTTGACCCATAATCATGGGTTTGTGGTTGACCCATAACCTAGTTTACAATATCATTGTACATGGGTAAAAAAAAATCCCAAAATTTTAAAAAATAATATGGGAAAATCGTGACTTTGGGGGTTGTGAACATCCTTCTGCAAATCTATTCATAAATTCTACTGCATATGATGCAATCCAATTCCATCGAAGACCCATTTGAGCTACTGAAGATATATTTCCATCCATATGTGGAACTTCTTAGGTAGTTTCCTGAGCAGGGATAAAAATACATTTGAAGATGGTGGTATGTGCGGCCTCCTTGGGTCAAATACATGCTGAGATTAAATCAATGATATCTCTCTAACCAGAAATCCAAATCAGATTCCACAAAATACCCATTTAAGATATTGAAGAGATCTTTCCAATGCGCTATGGAAGAGCCTTTGAAATGATGTTTATAGGTAGAAACACCGCTTTGAAGTTGGTTGTGTATAGAGGGCCACAAATGATTCCAAGGGTTTGTAGAGCAACATGGGTTGTTGTAGAGGTTGTGGAACCTCCATGGGCAACATGGACACCCTGCAAATTTGTTGAAAATGTTGCCGACCAATGGATGTAGTGGATCCATGTATAGATGTAGTGAATCCATGTATGGATGTCGTGAATCCATATATGGTTCTCCTTGTAATGGTGAACGGAGATTCGAGGGTAAACAAAAATACCATGTAGTGCCTGTGGACCAACTGTGATGCTTACAGTGTATGGCTTGAAAAATGGATTCCTATAGTACAAAAAGGAGGTTGGTGATTGCTGCAAATGTTTGAACTTGCAACATGCTTCAAACCCTTGTCCCGGTGGACAGCGAACCCGCTCTGATACCACTGATTCAGATCTCAGGGGATGAGATCTGGATGGCTTGAATGCCGAGAGAGGAGGAGCTTAGAATGTCAATCTTGCATAAAAAGAAGCATGGAAAAAAACAACATGTAAATGAAGTACTTGGGAGGTAAGGCTCAAAGAAGAGCCTCACCTCTAAAACTAACTACTAGTAAATCACTCAGAGCTAATGAATCTCACAATGAACAATATCAATGTGAGAGGGGCCAAAATGAGTAACTTGATATTATGAGAAGGCTTACTAGGCCCTTCTATAACATTACAAAATGGTCCAATGGACAAAGTAAAAAAGAACTCATTAAATGAGTCTCTATTATTAGTATAATAGATCTAACTACCCAACTAACTAAGTAGTGGAAAATAAAATCCAATCCAATAATGGAAAGAGCTCATTAAATGAATCTCTATTATTATAATAATAGATCTAACTACTCAACTAACTAAGTAGTGGAAAATAAAACCCAATACAATAATGGAGAGGTGGGACTCTTTGTGACCCTTGTTATCCTTAGGATAAATTCCAACTTTCTGTAGAACATTATCTTATTTTGTCTTGTTGTCTTCATCACTAATATAAATTTTTATTACATTGGCATAACTTTCATATTTTTCTTCATTTACTTTCTTTGATGGCCCTGTAGCTTTTGGATATTCTTTGGTGGTCATTTGACTCTTACAGTAACCAAGAACCATCTTGATAAATGTTTACCTTTGAAAATTGATGATTTAATATAAGGTTTCATCACCCTTTTCAAACTTCAAGCTTCTACTCAACTGAGTAGTTGAATTTTCAATATCCTTTCTTAAGGAAACAAGTTCAGCTTCTCACTTCTTGCATTTTTCTTCTTTTTCCCTCAACTGAATTCTCACTACTTATTTTATCCATCTTTCCTATTCTAATTGAACTTTTAGACTTATGATAATATTTTCCAATTCGTCAAGGCTTTGTGAAATTTTGGATTTTCAATCATGATCCTCTTCTTTATATCTTTGTAGTTTCTCTTTTTGTTTCAATTCCTTTTCCTTAGCTTCCTTATTTCGCTTAAGGAACAAATTGTTTCTTGCTCACAAAACACTTCTCCATCTGCTTCAGTGTTTTCCTCTTCTTTTGAATCCATCATTTATTTTTCTTCATCAATCTTAGTTATGATTTCCATAAAGAGAGTTTCCTCTCTATCACTATTAGAACTGCTTTCACTGCTTTCTTTAGATAATTCATTGACCCCTTTTGAGTAGATTCTCTTCTTATGCTTATAAGAGTTCTTATTATTTTCATTCTTTTCATATTTGTGGCTATTTTTCCGTTGATGATGTTTTCTTTTTGCATTATAGTCTTCTTCATTATCACTACTTTTTTTTTTCTCATATAGACACTTAGCAACAAAATGTCCTACTTTTCCACAGTTAAAGCATTTAAATGACAACTTACCTTTGTATTTTCCATATCCCTTTTTGAGTTTTCTCAGAAAATTTTCTTCCTCTGCATCTGATTCAAAGCTAGAAAAATTGCTTGATTTGTTCTCTTTGTTATTCATCTTCTTTGAGGCTTTGAAAGTTGCTTCCCTTTTATATAGTTTTTCCTTTTCAATCCTCATTTTATATCCAGTGAGGATTCCATGCAATTCATCCATTGTTAATTGATTAAGATCCTTCATTTCCTCAATGGCAGAAACTTTGGCATCAAATATCAAGGGGAGTGACCTCAACACCTTTTGCACAATGATTGGTTCTACAACTATTTCACCAAGTCCTTTGGTGGTGTTTACAATTTTGTCTACACAGAGGAGATAGGCTGCAACATTTTCTTTGTCTTTCATCTTAAGACTCTCAAACTATATTCTATGAGTTTGTATCTTAGCCTTATTGACCTTTTCATCGCCTTCATGGATGTTTTGAATTTTTTCCCAAATTTATTTCATTGATTTACAATGCATTGTTTTGACAAAATTCGGTTATGACAGTCCGCACAAGATGTCGTTCATGGATTTTGCATCATTTTCCCTAGCCTTTTTCTTGGTCATATTTGTTGGTGGCATTTTTTGTGAAATATAACCATTCATGACCGATTGCCAAATATCAAAACCAAGGGCCATTAGATATGTTGACATCCTTATACACTAGAAGGTATAGTTTGTTCTGCCAAACAATGAAGCCTTGTTTGTATAAAAACCTTCCTAATCGACCATGTGTTCTCCTCAGATATACCTTCCAATAGTTAGACTATTTCCAAAGGAACTGGATCTAATATCAATTATTGAGAACACACTTATACTAAGAGCGGGTGGGGGGTTGAATTAATATAAGGTTGTCTTTTTCCTTTTTAACGTTCGTAAACCATAATGATGCAATAACATATATATAATAACCAAAAGACACAATATTTAATGTGGAAACCCTTTCGGGAGAAAAGAAAAACAAAACATATTTTTATTAATTTGTAGGAACCAACCAACGGTTAAAAATGTTTGTAGGAACTAACTTACTGGAGACACCAATCCCCATCGTTGTTCGTAGGAACTGACCTATATGAGACACCGATCCACTCTGATGTTTTTAGGAGCCAACCTATAGGATACATCAATCCCCTTTGATGTTTGTAGGCTCCAACCTACAGGAGACATCGATCCCCTCTGATGTTTATAGGCACTGACCTATAGGAGACATTGATCCCCTCTATTGTTTTTGTATTCAAAAAACCTTCTTTTGTGCTCTTTACTTCTTCTTTCACCAGATATGTTATGTGTTTGATACTTCTACTTTCGCTTTTCCTTCACCAAATATTCTTGCTTCTTCTTATTCCTGTACTTCAGATACGTACTCACACCTTTTTATTTTTCCAAATTTATTTTCTAGAACACTAGATCTTATCTTTGTTAATATTTAATTATCGCTCCTTGAATGATGTTCAATCGCCACATCTCAAATAATATGCATACGGATATTACATTTTCACCCATACACACATTTTTTCTCATAACCATGTTCTTTATTTATTCTTTTCCATAAGCTTTACTAGAAAATTCATGTTCTTTTGAAAAGTCACAGCGTTTATTAAACAATAATTAATTTTCCTCGTTTCTTTATTTTTAATTCACTTTTTACCATACCATGGGTAAAATACCACCATGGTTTGTAAATCCATGTGCACATACAATGTACACTTTCACTTTTATCCTTTTTAATCCATTTTCATGTTTACTTAACTTTTACATAAACTCCACTTTCAATTTTACCTTTTTATTTAATCCACTTTCATGTTTACACCTCTTTTACTTAAATTCCACTTCCACCTAAATTTTCAAATTTTGTTATATATTAAAGTCATATTTATATTTAATCCACTTTCATTTTTTCTCCACTTTTATGTAAAATCCATTTCCACTTAAATTTTCACTTTTATATTTATTAAAGTCACATTTGTATTTGATCAATTACTAACCTTTGACATTAGTGACAAAATTTTATTCAACAATCCACACATATATTATTAACAAAAAAAAAAGAAAACAATCGCAATCAAACATATAAGAGATTTACCTTGGAAACCCAACCAGGAAAACCAACATCATGTTTTAGAGCCACACCTCTAATTCTATTCATCATAAAACTTCATTGTTTACAATACAATATATAGGATCCCATGGAATCCAAAAAAACCCTAATCCATTGAGCTAGATTATATTACAACCTTAATTACTTAATCAAAATTAAAAAACCATGGGATGAAGTACCATGTGCCACTAAACTGCCAAAGGAAAAAAAACGCCCTTGCCAAAGGTGAAAGACCACCCCAAAATTTGGCAAATAAACCCCCAAATTGTTTTTGGGGGATCTTCCCCTGAAACCCCTAATAGGGGGACCCACAATTGGGCAAAGAATATAACACATACCCAACACTCTCCCACTTGTTTCTTTCTTTGCATATAGGGGTCACATGATTTAATGATCAACAATCCAAGGCATAAATTGCCATTGATTCTCTACACCAAGAGAACTTCTCAGTGCTCATAGACTTTGTTAATAAATCTGTAACATTCTCCAAAGTGTCCACCTTCTCCAACATCACCTTCTTCTCTTCAACCATGTCTCGGAAAAAATGACATTGAACATCGATATGATTTGTCTTAGAATGATAGGTTGGGTTCCTCACCACAAAGATTTCACTTTGACTATCATAATATATCCTTATATCTTGGTATACCAACCCAATACCTGAACATAATCTCTATAGCCATATTGTTTCCTTGATTTCATGAGTAGCAACCATGTATTTATATTTTGTAGTTGAAAGTGCCACTACAGATTGTATTTTTTCCATCCAACTAATTTATCCTCCAAATAGGTTAAAAACATACCCACTTGTAGATATTATGTGATCCATATCTCTATCCCAGTCTACATAAACAAAGACATGTATGTCCAAGACTCTAACCAATCTTGGTCTTCCTTGGTAACACAATCCATAAGTAGTACAACCACGCAAATACCTGAAAACTCCCATTATTGTTGTATAATTATCCTTCCTTGGTTTTGACATATATCTACTCAAAACTCCCACTGCATGTGGAATGTCCAGTCTAGTACAAACCATTGCATATATCAAATTAGAAACCACACTAGAATATGAAAAATGGGACATGTCCTCTTCTTCTTCAAGTGTCTTCAAAAAATGACATGCTTATAACTTTACACCTATAGGAATAGGGACCTTGACAGGTTTACAATCCTACATATTAAACCTTCACAATATTGACTGAACATATTTTCTCTAGTTTAACCATATTTTCTTGTCTTTCTGATTTATTTTAATTTCCATGCCAAAAATAAAATTTGTAGCACCAAGATATTTCATATCAAATTTAGAGGAAAACTGATTTTTCACATCCTAGATAATTTCCTTGTTGTTTCCTATCAACAACATATCATTCACATACAAGAACAAATAAATAAGACGGGCACCTACTAATTTGAAATACACACTGTGATTGGATTTGCTTCTTGTGAATCCAAGTCCCAATATATAAGTATCAAATTTTTGATACCACATTCTTGGTGATTACTTTAACCCATACATGGATTTTTTCAAATTGCATACCAACTCTTTATTTCCCTTCACTGCAAATCCTTCTAGCTGCTTCATGTAGATTTATTCTTCCAGATCCTCATGTAGGAATGTTATATTCACATCCAATGGTTGTACTTCAAAATCAAAAGCAACAAGAACAACAATAGACAGAATAAACATTATATAAGTTAACTTGGAAATAGGAGAAAAAATTTCACGAAAGTCAATTCCTTCTACCTTGGAATAACCTTTTTCTACTAACCGAGCTTTGTATTTTTCCACTTTGTCTTCTTCTTTCAAATTCTTCTTAAAAACCCATTTTCTTCCAATGGGATTTCTTCCAATCAGTAACTCCACTAGATCCCAAGCCTCATTTTTGTCCAAAGATACCATTTCTTCAACCGTGGACCTTTTCCATGGTTTTCCATCCTCTAAATCCACTACTTCCCTAACAACTCTAAGATCATCATCAGTAATAAACAAAGAGGAATTTGAATGGAAATTAGGTAGAGTATACCTTTTCAGTTTCCTTCCTTCCCGTACCATCTCTTCAGTAATGCAGTATGAGACTCCTCTTCTTCTTATTCTTGTTCTTCTATAGAGTCTCATTCATTATCCTTCAATTGAAACTTTATTTTCTTTGGTTCTTCCTCCCTCAGTACGACTTCTTGTTTGAAAACATCTTTGATTTCTCTAATACCACATCTCAGTTATACACTACCTTCTTAGTTTCTGGGTTCCAAATATTATAATCTTTCAGACCATATTTATAGCAAATAAATATACACTTTTCATCATTTGTATCCAAATTACTCCTATTTTCCTTTGGAATGTGTACATAAGCATCACAACCAAAAACCATGAGATGTTTCATAGAGGTTTTCTTACCATTCCATACTTCATGTGGAGTCATTTCATCCAACATTGATCAAGATGATTGATTTACTAGGTAACATGCAGTGTGATGCAGACCCCATCCCCTTCAGGGTTCTGCAACTTCTCGGTCTCTGGATCGTTCAATCCCCTTGAGATGAAACAACTCTTTGGTCCCTGCTGGAACCCCAAGAAAAAATATTCACAAGTCCCTTTATGGAACCCGCCCTGTGCGAACAAGCACCAAGTGCGAGCTTCACCTCCACATGACCACTACCCGTGACTGCAAGCTTAACTCCAAAGGGCGCGTCGAAATTCATGACCTCAAGAATCCTGTTGTTGAGTCCCCTGACTCTTTCAAGTCCTGAAACCCGAAATATGGCTTAACGGGGTCTAGCACCTCCCTTAGGGTTTCTCCATGTGACCCTATCATGTAACCTAGGTCCAACCCTCTAAGCACGCCGGGGTTTCATATATCAGGATTTCGTGACTTGCGAGACCAATAGGTCCTGCACCTTTAGTCTCCGGAACGCCGAAAGGATGAAACTCTTCCACACTAGATCGATGGTCCTCGCTATCCCTTCATCAATGACCCACATTCCTCCATCTGCAGAGTTGAGACTTCGTGACTTGGCACTTTGTGAAGGTTATCCCCTTCGAACCACCGACTCTCGAAATGCCAAAATCTCCTTCTGGATGATTGACGGTCCAGATCACTCCTGGATCTATGACCACGATTACGTCACGATTTTACGTATCTAGAATTTTTGCAGTCCTACCCTTTGACCACTCCAAGTCACGAGTCAACGAAATGTTGCCTAACTGCCACACATCCCTCCTTTGATTTTCCCATCGGCTGACACGTGCCCTCCACCTCTATTCCCCTGAACGACGAAATGTCAAAATCCTCCTTTGGGCACGAAGAGTTAAGGTTAGTGCTACTTCTGTAGATCTGATGGTTGTCTGTCTTCATCTCTGCATTCCTCCAATATCAACCGTTCTTCCTCTGGAACCTTCGTTTCTTCCATTCTTCGAAGATTTTCATCCTCCAAAGGTTTCAAACCTTTGTCCCTTCCTCTGCAAGTCCACTTTGGTTTAATTAACACTCTGCAAGTGTTATCCCTCCTGATATTTTTTCTTTTGAAGATTTGATCTATGACGCACATCTTGCGTTCTTAGGAACTTCAATAACTCAGAATCGAAGGGATCTTTGA
This sequence comes from Picea glauca, assembly GCA_000966675.3. Taxonomy (NCBI): domain Eukaryota; kingdom Viridiplantae; phylum Streptophyta; class Pinopsida; order Pinales; family Pinaceae; genus Picea; species Picea glauca. The sequence continues at coordinate 152,869 of JZKD02S0797697.1, forward strand.
AAGAACTCTCCTCACCCACCTGGTGTTTTCCCTTCTTGGTTCTTCGACACTTGGTCACTTCTAGACTTTGTGCACTCCTTGAACCTGGATTCTCAAGTTTCCTTTTTTCTCTCTGAACCCCTCTCCGAGTCGTTCCGAGACTCAGTCAATGCACACCTTGCGTTTGGGATGCACACCTTGCATACAAGGTTCAGAAGAAAAACAATTGAAACTTATCCAATTTCATTACAAACTCATACAGTCACCTTCTCGATCTCTCATACATGAACGTGAATGAAATAAAAGCAACATACAGAATACAACATTCATTGATTTGTACGTTAAATGAACACAATCCATGTTTGGGACAATTCTGTCTATTCTATTACTCATGAAAACTAAAATTACACAGTATCCCTTCTACTCTATTCTATTCTACTCTGTCTATTACACCCTTATCTCATGCATCCTTATATTTTTCAATACAATAATGAAAAAAGTATCTAAGGACCGACTCCATGAGTTCTCTCGTCCTGTTCTGAAACCTATCATTTCAAACTTTTAAAACTAACACCTACTCTGTCCTATTACAATAACTGCTAATTACTACCAGATAGATTCGACACTCCATATCTATAGTTTCTTACAGTACTTAGAGACTTTACAAACAATTTACATTTAAAAATGTTGTTACAAAAATATCTCAACAACCCATTTAAATTCTGAGTTAATGCTCGATCTGAAATTCTGTCATTGCGGAGATGTCTTCTGTTTGCCTCCACGTGTGCACTATTGTCTTTGAAGGCGATGCTACTGCCTCACAGTGTCCATTGCCTAGAATTCTTGTGCCAACCTGACACCATTGAGCATACTCCTTTCTCTTTCCACCAGTGACTTTTTCATCCTTTTCTGCAACTCCATTCTTTTGAGGTGTGTATGGAGTAGTATTCCAGCTTTATATAGTGCATTTATTTTAGAATTCCTAAAATTCATTCCCACATAATTATCCACCATTATCCGTCGTCAACACCTTAATTTTATTCTTTGTCTAATTTCCCACAAGATCCTTAAACTCTTTAAATTTGTCAAATATGTTGTATTTCTTCCTAAGGAAATAAATCAGTTTATTCCTTGAGAAGTCATCTATAAATGAGACATAGTACACATATTGATCTAGGAGAATACAAGAATTCTCATAGAGGTCCAGGAGGATATGGAATGCTCACAAAGATCCAAGAGGATCCATAAAAGCTCAAAATTTGACTATCACAAATTCTCACAAAAATGACATCAATTCATAGAGCTCTGTGATATCTTTCAAACGATGCAAAAATCACCTCAAACAGAGTTCGTACACAAAATTTATGGATGGTAAAAGTTCAATTCAAACCAGGAAAAAAGTAAAAAGTCAAAGGGGTCAAGGTGACACGCGTCACCACTGCAAGGGTGACACATGGCACAATCGTATAGGTCATACAGTGATGACTTGGTGACCTCACATGGTGACATGTGGTAGGAAGGTGACGTGGCATGAAAAGTTGGTAAGGTGACTTGGAAATCCGTACATATATTTGACACCAATTATAGATTGACACGTGGCACAGAGAAGCCAATAAGAGACTACCATGTGGCAGTCCCTCATTGGCCTATTATGGTTAATGGTTATCAAAATTTTTATGGGAGTCTAGAGGATCGAACCCATGACCTCCCAATACCTTACCCAAGCCTTTACTGATAGACCACATGATGAGAATTATTATATGTATGCACTTTATATTATTTAAGGTTGAAATGGTTTTCGTTTGGGTGGAAAAAGGGTTGAGGGCCTAGCCATCGACCGATAGTATGAGGTTATATGTATTGAAATGTGACCACACCTATATTCCCATGGAGTGTCATTAAAACTTTGGTTATAAACCATTAACACACATACCATATATATATATATATCATATGTTATAACAAAGCACCAAGAAAGGAGGGAATTGTGAAGGATCAAACCAACTACCTCCCCCATTGCATGCCAATGAATTAAGTGTTGCACCATAGGCGCCATATGTTTCGATAACCCGTCAAATTGACATTTAAATCTTGGTTAAGGTTTCAAGAAAGAAGTTGGGCCCACACCCTATTAATGGGCACACAGACCGATGTGTAATATCCCTAGGTCGAACCCCATTGTAAATATAAATGTAATTGTACATATAGGATGATTGTCCAGGATACTTTGGGGCCATAGTGCCTTTGTTTGAATGTATTTTAAGGCTAGAATTCCTGTAAGCTTATTTGGCTGGTGAGCTAGAAGATGAAAGGCCAACACGCCTATTTTTGTAAAAATGCAATCACACTCAGTTTGTATGAAAACACATCATTGTTGCAGGAAAACCATGTAAAAGAGTATGGGGGGATAAAATACACCAGAATGGGAAAGGGGGGCTAAGAGTCTTTGTAAAAAGGTGCTAATCTAGGGGACTTAATCCCAAAGGAATATTTTATTAATATTCCCAAAAATGTATAAAGCATAAAGTATGGATATTTAAATATATCCTAAGTCCTTATGTTTAAGAAACGTATCGCCTTGTGAGGGAACCCATGTGTGTCCCATGTATTTTCCAACCATGACAAGTGTCAAGTTCTGAACATGCACATAAGTTTTGGGGACTTCAGCCCATTCATCCACCATTCGATCATTATTCAGACCTCACCTCATTGTCGTCAATGGTACCTTCATGCTGCTAGTACCCATACTTGTACCTGTACCAGGACCTTGGTTAGATTTGGAGCTGGACTAAAGCGGCGGGTTTTCAGTCTCATGGGATATTGAAGAAGCTGGTTGTCAGGCCCATAGGACATTGAAGAAGTAGGTTTTCAGGCCCATGAGCATTCTCTCCATGTGAGATAACTGTTGGGAATTTATTTTCCAAGGTGGAAAATTACAGATACAAGGCTCTGAGACTTCCTTTCTAGCATGTTGTTGAAGCCTCGGAAGGGAAGTGGGGCAGTCGAAGGACTGTTGAGTAGAGAAGGGGCATACTTCCTGGGGTGGGACAGGCATGTGGGGAATGAGTTATTGTAGGCTATCAATTTGATTTGGCACCTTTGTATGAGTTTGTATGTTGTAAAGAGACCTTAGTCTGGATAGAAATCCTTTACCCAGGTGGAATTTATCCCTAGCTCAGGGGTGACCCACTGATGAGAGTTTATGAGCGATGTGGTCTAAGGCTGGGAGGAACGTGGAAGTTTTGCACACAATTGGTGATCTTTTTACTAAAGATAAGTGTTTATTGTGTGTTAATTTATGTGTTATGTTAATATTCATTCCATTATTCTTATGATTTTTTCTATATATGTTGTATTTGTATATAGATGTTGTTATCCACATTAATCTGAGAAATTGCAAAGGTATATCAGCTACCAAGTGGTATTAGAACTATAATTGGGGAGAGTTTTGTGTGGCTTGGCCCATCCTGGGTGGCTGGGGAAACTACAAAGTGGTATCAAAGCCTAGTTTTCAACATTGAGCCTGCATGGGCCAATTAATAGAGGGAAGAGCTGAGAATTGCAAACAATGCGAGCAAACTATTTGATAGAATGTCAAAAGATGTCTACAAATTGTTCAATAAAATTTATTACAATGAAATTAAAGGAACTTTGCAAATAATTTGAAAGAACTAAGCCCATGAATTAAGTATAAGAAAATTTAGTCTCTAATTTAGCAAATTTAGGCCTATAGATGGCTAAAAGTTGAAGTTATAGAGTGGCCATGCAACCCATGACAAAATTGAGGCGAAATTGGGAAAAATCCCCAATTTTTGCAAAGTAATTTAAGACGAATTCAATGTGCAAGAGGATAGTTTGAAGAGTAGGGGGTTGAATTTGTATGTATAGACCCCAATTTGTCTATATCGAGCTTAATTACAAGATCTAATGGCGGGCACATAAGTAATTGTAGAATTCCCATGATAAAAATTGCAAAAAAGTTCCCAATTTTGCGATGGAAATTCTTGGAGAATTCATGAGTAAGGCAAGAAATGAACCAAGAATTAAAATCTCCATATTTTAATGGAAATCCGAGAAACAAATTTGGAATTTGGGTGATTTTTTGAAGTAAGAAAAATTAGAAGAATTTGGGTATTTTTTGTACAATGATGTCAGCATGACATGAAGGCCACGTGTCAACTGATGTGGTAGAAGAAAGTCATGTACTACCGCAGTGGAAGGTACATGTTGGATGATATGACAGTTCGAAGGTGATGTGGATCCATGTGGCAGGGAAATTGTCATATCCACAAAAAGACGGTAAGATATTGGATTTTGTCTAAGTGCTAATCTATCATGGAGCGTGGAGAGAGTCGGGGGTATGGAAGGAGGTACGGTATCCCCATGGACCCGCGAACTTGTAGTAATAAGTTGAAAATCATATAATTCCTAAGGATTTGTCGGTCGGATGGGTGGATGTAGTTCTAAGAGTAAAATAAATTTGGGATCACCCGAACCCGCGGTGAAATTTCGAAATTTGACTAAGTGTCAATACTTCGTGGGCGTGAAGGATATCATGGAGATGATGAAGCATAAGAAAATGACCATAAACCCACAATGAGATATTAGAGAAAATGATTAAGTATAGGTGTATAATGGATATAGTGGAACATCACAGTGCCTTTTGGAGGAGGCAAGAGTTATGACATGAATGAAATAAGAAAAACTTCAAATTATGGGAGGAAATTAAGGGTGGTAGAACACAGGAGTGTATTTTGGAGGCCATGGAAATTTGAAGGGAATAAATAAATACCTTAGACCTATGGTGAAATATTTTAATGATCAATATCTAATTCGAAGATAATCAGACGGTGCCTGAGCATCAATGCTAGAATGCTTGAGCTAACAAAATTATCTTCTTTGTAATGCCATTAATAATCTTCCTACTCAAATATTTTGAAGGGGGGAAACGAGAATTAGTCATGTGTATTCGTGGATAGAGGAGTCCATGCA
>JZKD02S0797697.1:157930-170367 GCA_000966675.3 Picea glauca
AAAAATTATTTCTGATAAAATTCTGAAGAATAGAATGTTGTATAAAATGATGGATTTGCTAAATTATTGTAGCCTTACAAATCCTGTTGCAAACACATTTTGTAGAAACAAGACATGGATGATTCCCAAGGAACTTAAAATTATGAAGATGAAGGAAAAATATTTGGTATGGGTGTGGATGTTGCAGTAAAAAAATCTAATGGACATGGAGAAGACGGAAAGGAAGAGAGCATGAACTTGGTGGAGACCATAAAATTTTTGAAAAAAGATGTCCAAAGTTATAAATTAGATAACAAGAAGCTTATGAAATCCAAGGAGAAACATGAAGGCTTAAACATCAAGTTAATGCAGATCTTATACAAAATAGAGAAGAATATAGATAGGGAGACCGAGTCAAGAAAATCAGGGAGTCATTGGTATCATGATAAGAGGAGAATAACCAGGAGTGACGGTAGACATCACCATCACTCCGCAAGGAATTAAACTAGGAGAACACATAGTAGTTCAATGCCATCCCCTGTCAGGAAGCATAAGAATAAGTTTGGAGTAGATGAGCTACAGGGAGAAATGAACAAAATCAATCCACCTAAATTTGATGGTGAACATAAGAAGGATGACTATGCTGAGACCTGGTTGTTGGGCAAGAGAAAGTGTTTTCAGTTTCATAATTACTCTTCACAAACAAAAGGAATAATTTCCATATATCAACTAAAAGGAAAAACATCAATGTGGTGGGATCAATTTGTGTGAGTTCAACACATTTATGAGAAAAATGTTATTTGGAGATAATTCAAAAGGTATTTTCAAAAGAAGTACTCAACCAAATGATACTATGATAAAAAGATGAAGGAGTTCTTTGAACTCAAGATTGGGAGTATGACCATAGATGAATATGAAAGGGGGTTATTAGAGCTACTAAAATACGTTTCTTTCATCAAGGATGAACACGTTAAGATTCAGAGGTACCTGAGTGGGCTTCTATTGGCCCTTGGTTATAGAAGTATGCGAAGATCAAGGAAGAAAAGGGAGAATAAAAACTACGCGGAAGACACAGTGACTGTTATTGGGTCGAAGTGAGAAAAAGAGAAGGAAAGATGGAGCAAAGTAAAAGGAAGCAAGTCGTTGGACAAGGAGATAGAGGATGAAATATCAGTAATAAAGATGGATCGTGGACAAGTCAACAAGTGGAAAAAGCCATCGTTGGATGCTTTAGAGCACCACGCGAGAAGGAAGGAAAGACAGGCTGGTGAAGCCCTGAAAATTCGGGTCAAGTTGACCTAGGGTTTTAGACACCTAGGGTTTTGGTATATAGGGTTTTGACACCTAGGTTTCGGCCTAAGGATGTTGATGAGCTATTATAAATGTATAAATAGAGGTCTAAAGGACCTGGGATAGGTTGGTATCAAGTTGGTATTATCATTCTAGTTTCTGTGATTGGCATGAGTGATTATTGTTGTGTGAGAGAGAAAGAAGTGCCGAGTACGAGATCCTTCTGTATTGTAAGATCTTCAGCTGGGTGTGAATATCAACCCTGCAGCTGGGTGCATAGGGAGGGGAGAGAAGGAGAGGAGAAGAAAGAAGATTTGTTAGCTGAGAGCGTAGATACAAAATGTATGATTTATCTTAATATATTATAAGCATAGTTCTGTGGATGTATCCCTAGAGAGAGGGTGAACCACGTATATCTTGTGTCATATGTGTGATTGGTGTTCTGTCCTTTGTCATTGATCTACTTCTATTACATTTTCTTGATAGATTTGGTCTGTAGTTGTGTGAAGTAGATCTAACCCGATAAGTGATATATGCATGTTGTATTGTGCTGGTATTAGATCCACTTGATATTACCCTTGGTTGTATACATATCTGTCGTGCAACCCCCCCATAGATACTTCGGGCAAGGCTGCATCTGCTTCACAGGTGTTGCTGAAAGGGCCAGTAGTTAGGGCTTGTTGGTGCGCTCTTGGAGCTGAACCCTGGGTCTGCCCATATGCCAACAAATGGTTCCATTGCCAGGAACAAGAATCTTTTTGAGGGAATGTCAAGGTGGTTTCTATCAAAGACAGAGACTCAAAAGTGTATAGAGGATCAAGAAAAGTAATTCGTTGAAGCCCAGAACAAGAACCCTAATCTTAGTATAGAGGATTGGTTGGAGAAATATATCTTTATTGATATACATGAAATTTTCTTTGGAGGAATCCATAAGGAGCTATATGAGTGGTTAGCTAGGTTAGCAGATACCTAGTTTGAGATCAGATCTAGACCTCCTATGGTTTGGATGTTGGTGCTGATCAAGAAGGTCAAGGGAGTTGATAATGTTGTATCACGAGCAATAGATCACTGGTTTGATAGCATCATTGGAGGGTACATCACCGAGTATGTTATTGACATAGTAGAGTCATATAGCCAAGCCGAGAGATATTTCTTCAAGGGACCCAGAGGAAAATTTTTACACTTCCTAAAGTTGAGAATCAAGATGCTATTGCATGAGAAGAAAATATTGAAGATACAGTAGATTGGTTGGATTTGAAAAAGATAATGTTCAAGAATTCAGAAAGCAACAGTGACACAAAGGCTGGACATACACGTCGTGGGAGAGCGTTTAGAGAAGTTCACCTTGCGAACTTGTTTAATAAAAACTACGGGGACAAGGGTTTCTATAGTGGAGAAGAGGCATATATGACGGATGAAGAGCATTCATAACCCGCTAGGGTAGAGGAAGGGAATGCTGAAGAGCCTTTCCGGGAAGAGCCTGAAACTTTAGGAATTATGCAGACTGCTGAAGTAAGTACTATTATCCCTCTTGTTGATTCAGTAGAATTAAGCAATTAGATTAATCCCAGCCACCAGAGCATTAAGAACATTGTCACTAGTAGTCCGCTACATACTCAGTCAGGAAACCTAGGAAGATATATGACAGATGAGATGAGGCTCCCTAATTTTAGGGGAGATGGGTCTGAAGACCCTGATCAACACTAGTTCCTATGTGAAGTTGTATGGAATATTAAAAATGTCATCGACGAAGCTGTCAAAAGAACCCAATTTAATACCACCCTAATGGATCACGCACTGAGTTAGTACATGAAACTTGTCCAAGGACTTGCACAACCTAATCCATTGAATCAGATCAAGACCGTGTTGATTGCAGAGTTCAAGAAACCCAAATCAGAATTAGAATGTATTACAAAGATGAAAGAGATCAAGAAGAAGGTAGCTGAACCCATGTGGGAATTTGATCAGAGATTCAAGACCCTAACATGCCGATTGACTTTTCAGATCCCAGATGAACATAACAAAAAATGGTTCATTGCTGCCCTCTTACCACACATCAGAGTTCCTCTTATGCAACAGAGGATTTATTCGTAGGTTGAGGTGTTGGAGATCACCATGAAGCTAGAATCAACCCCTATGGGAGAATCCATCTCAGGTATGAGTCAAATATTGAGTCAACTAACTAGTTTGTCTCTGCAGGTCGAGGATATGAAGAAAGACAAGGGAAAATATAAGAGAGAAGACATCTGGTGTGTCAGATGCAGATCAGAAGGCCATGACAAGGAACATTTTCCCCTATTCAATGAATACTTGGCCTCTAGAGCTCTGATCCCTTTGAAGCAAGTCACCTTACCTTGGTGTGAGGTATGCAGAAATAGACATCGGCCAGGCGAGTGCTATTACATGAAAAAGTATGTTCATACACCCACAAATTTGTATTGCATGTTTTGTAAGTCCATGAGAAATGATGATAGGGATTGTAGGGCTTACGATCTCATGCATGAAAGCTCAAGAGACATATACAAAATTCAAGGCAAAGTAAAAAAAGAAGGAAACATTATGTAGTATAACTCCCCTGGGAGAGGAAACTTCAATCCTCGCGGTGGATTCAGAGGAAGAGGAAGAGGAAGAGGAGGAGGAATAGGTCAAGGTCGAGGACAGATCATCTGTTACAACTGCACACAATCGAGACACTTGGAAAGGGAGTTTTAGAACCCTTGTACCACTTGCAACTATTGCAGTTCCTTCGAACACATTATAGAAGATTGTCTTGCGCTGCTGGCTAAGCTTCAGGAAAGATGATGACCTCAACAGAACCCGCAAGTGAAACTAATATATGCTGAACCTCATGGAGAAGACGCTAGAGTCATTGTTATCACCAGAGGAGGTGTTGTTATAGGAGAAGACAGAATGAACCAAGGGAAGACTACAGAAGACTCAGGATTTAGGAAAGCTACAGAGAAGACCCAAACTTTTGATGTAAAGAAAGAAAGACAAATATTTGAAGAGGAAAGAAAAGAGTTAAAATCAGACCAAGGATCTTCATCGAAAACACGACCAAAAGTAAGAGAGTATGGAATGCCCTTGGAATTTGATCAATCTTCTTTTCCAAAAGAAGGAAAAGAGGTAAGAAAGATAATGGAATTTTTATATACTTGTATTAAGTTGATTCAAGATGAGAATGTTGTACAAGAGATACAAAAATTAATCAGACAGTGTGAGCTAAGAAAGGTAGATCCCTTACTGAATAGGGAAGTACACCAAATCGTTAAAAAGAGAATGTCAAAAAAGAAACTACACTTGAATTCCCAAATAGGAGAATATGATATAGACTATGTGGTCCTCAACTTAGGGTCATAAGTCAATGTCACGATGAAGCAGACCTGGGCACTGATGGGAAAACCGAAGTTGATCTATTCCCCCATCAGGCTTAGGATGGCTAATCAACAAGCAGTAAGCCCCTTTGGCAGATTGGAACATATCCTTGTGGACATCTTCGGAGTAAGGATGTTTACTAATTTTGAGGCAATTGAGATAGTTGATGATAGCTGTCCTTACCCTGCATTACTTGTACTTGATTGGGCTTTCAATAATTCCACTGTGGTTGATTTAAAGAAAAGACATATGATTTTTTAAAGAGATGGCCTTAGGGTCATTGCACCTTTAGATCTAGATGAAGGTCAACAATACACATAACTTATTAGAGAATAAGACCACACATATGAACTAGAAAACATATACAAACTAACATCTAGACAACAAGATTACATTAATCCTATGACTGATGGGAACTTAAGCTAGCGAAGTGACAACGCATGTTCCTCAGATTCAGAAGAAGCACTCGAGAAATGGTAGAACAAAATGTATGAAGTATCTACAAGGAGATGTGCTAGATTAACCAGAGAAGTTCACTGGATCGACACAACAATAAGTAACCTACCCAACTTTGATGCTATGAACCCTTTAGATGCCTTCTTATCGGACTTTGAAGCAAGTTTACCAACACAACAGAGATTGTTGGAAATGGATGAGGCCTTGAAATCCACACCAACAAGATTGTGGGGGACACACAAAATAATATTACAGAATGGGTACAATGTCATACCCTGATGACAACGCGGTTCTTAGCAGAAGTAGAAGGCTGTGAAGTTTGCTACGCAGGTCAAAGCTGCCCAAAGGACCATGTGTGAAGTTGCAAAGAAGCCTGGAGAAACATTACTCAAGAGCAATGGGTGCACAAATTCATTAATACGTTGTAAACAACCCCTATCAACTGGTACCTTCAAGAAGAGTTGCGCCTCATCAATACAGATTGCGAAGGTATGACTCAGAAATTTCTAAATACCTTCTTATTTGAAAGTCAATATCCTTCAATAGATCATGCATTACAGATTGTAAGACATAAAGTATTTGAGGAGGCCTCCAGCCTCCCTTTAGAACAATAAGAGGATGAATGGACTGTGCCCCTTCAGAAACTGCAAGGCTGTTACAACATCAATGCTGATGAAGACGATGATCCCAGGAAGGTGAACATCACAGAAACAAAAGGCCAGAGATATGTGGAAGGACCTGGAGTTGAGTAACCATTCGTCGGACAACTGATCAAGATTAAGAAGGTCAATATTGGGACAGAACAAACACCTAGGTTTGCAAATGTTGGATATTATTGGGATGCTGCTACCATTGACAAGATTTCAGAGTTACTGCATGAATATAAGGACTTGTTTCCAACCAAGTTCACTGATATGAAGGACATTAAAGGGCCTATGGGAGAATTGAGAATCCCTTTGAAGCCACGGGCAAGACCAATCAAACAAGCACCCTACAGGTTGAACCCTAAGTATAAGGAGAAAGTGAATATTGAGCTCGACATAATTTTGGAAGCAGGGATTATAGAACCTGTCGAAGAATCATAATGGATTATCCCTATGGTGGTGCAAGACAAGAAGACAGGAGAGATCAGGATCTGTGTAGATCTCAGGAAGATGAATGATGCTTGTTTGCATGATGCCTTCCCTACTCCATTCACTGTTGAAGTGTTAGATAATGTGGGAGGCTAAGAGGTATATTCTTTTACAGATGGATTCTGGGGATACCATCAGATCCAGATTGCCAAGGAAGATCGCCATAAGACCACATTTGCAACTGAATGGGGATCCTACCAATATACAGTGATGGTCAAAGAATTCAAGGAGTTTTTTCATAAATTCTTAGAATCTATTGGCCCTTGGTTATGGAAGTACGTGAAGAATCAAGGAAGAAAAAGGAGAATGTGAACTTCGCGGGAGACTTAGTGACTGTTACTAGGTTGAAGTGAGAAAAAGAGCAGAAAATACAGAGTGAAGTAAGCCGTTGGACGAGGAGATTGAGGATGACAGATCGACAAGAAAGAAGGATCATGGACAAATCAACAAGCGTAGAAAGCCACCGTTGGATGCTTTGGAGTATCGCATGAGAACGAAGGAAAGACAGGCTAGCGAAGCAATGAAAATATGGGTCAAGTTGACCTAGGGTTTTAGACACCTAGGGTTTTGGACACCTAGGTTTCGACCTAAGGATGTCGGTGAGTGATTGTAATATGTATAAATTGAGGTTAAGAGGACCTGGGTGGGGTGGGTATCAAGTTGTTTTCATAGTTTCTATTGTTATGTTGTGAGAGATTATTGTTGTGTGAGAAAGAAGTGCTAATAAAGAGAGCCTTCTGGTATTGTAAGATCTTCAGCTGGGTGAGAATATCAACCCTACAACTGGGTGCACAGGGAGGGGAGAGAAAGAGAGAAGAGAAAGAAGATCTGCTAGCTAAGAGCATAGAAAAGAACTGTATGCTTCATATTAATATATTATAAAGCATAGTTCTGTGGACGTAGCCCTAGAGAGAGGGTGAACCACATATATTTTGTGTTGTGTGTGATTGGTATTCAATTTCTGTCATTGATATATTGTGATTGCATTACTAAGTTATATATGATAAGTAGATGTGCAGAGTATATCTAAGCTGATAAGTGATATATGAATGTTGTGCTATCCTTATATTTGATCCACTTGATATTTCCCTTGGTTGTAGACATCTCTGTCCTAAAACCCCCTCATAAATGCTTCGGGTGAGACTCTATCTACTTCACAGGTGTCACTGAAAGGGCCAGTAGTTAGGGCTTGTTGGTGTGCTCTAGGAGATGAACCCTAGGTCTGCCCCTGGTGCAACAAATGGTTCCATTGTCGGGACCGAAATATTCTTGAGGGAATGCCAAGGTGGTTTCCATCGAAGACAGAAACTCAAAAGTTGATAGAGTATCAAGAAAAGGACTTTGATGAAGCCCAGAACAAGAATCTAATATGAGTACAAAGGATTGGTTGGAGAAATATATCTTTAATGATATACAAGAAATTTTCGTTGGGGGAATCTATCAAGAGTTGTATGAGTGGCTGGCTAGATTAGCAGATACCCAGTTTGAAATCCGATATAGTCCTCTGTGGTTTGGACGTCGAAGCTGATCAAGAAGGTCAAGAGAGTTGATAATGCTGTATCACGAGCAATAGATGACTGGTTCGATAACACCATTGGAGGGTACATCACCGAGATTGTTTTTGACAGAGTAGAGTCATACGGTCAAGCTGAGAGATACTTTTTCAAGGGATCTAGAGGAAAAATTTTGCAATTCCTGAAGATGAGACTCAAGATGATATTGCATGAGAAGAACATATTGAAGATACAGTAGATTGGTCGGATCTAAAAAGGCTAATGTTCAAGAATTCAGACATCGACAACGACACAGAAGCTAGACATATGCACAGTGGAAGAGTGTTAAGAGAAGTTCTTCTTGCAAACCTGTTTAAGAAGAACTACATGGATGAGGGTTTCTACAGTGGAGAAGAGGAAAATCTGATGGACAAAGAACATTCAGAACCTGCTAGGGTAGAGGAAGGAAAATATGAAGAGCTTCACCAAGAATAACCTGAAACTTCAGGAACTATGCATACAGTTGAAGTAAGTACTGTTATCCCTCCTGTTGATTCAGTAGTACTAACCAATCAGAGTAATCCCAACCACCAGAGCATCCAGAGTACTGTCACTAGTAGTCCACCACACACTCAGTCAGGAACCCTAGGAAGATCTATGGCAGATGAGATGAGGCTTCCTATCTTTAGGGGATATGGATCTAAAGATCCTGATCAACACTGGTTCCTATGTGAAGCTGTATGGAATATTAAAAATGTCACTGACAAAGCTGTCAAAAGAACCCAGTTTAGTACCACTCTAAGGGATCGCGCATTGAGCTGGTACATGAAGCTTGTCCAAGGACTTTCACAACCCAAGCCACTGAATCAGATTAAGAATGCACTGATTATAGAGTTAAAGAAACCCAAGTTGGAGTCACAATGTATTACAAAGTTGAAAGAGATCACAAAGAAGGTGGTCGAACCTGTTTGGGAATTTGATCAGAGATTTAAATCCTCAACAGGATGATTAACTTTTCAGATCCCAGATGAATAGAACAAAGAATGGTTCATTACTGCCCTCCTACCACACATCAGAGTTCCCCTGATGCAACAGAAGATTTCTTCGCAGTCTGAGGCACTAGAGATCACCATGAAGCTAGAATCAACCTCTATGGGAGAATCCAGCTCAGGTATGAGTCATATCTTGAGTCAACTAACTAGTTTGTCTCTGCAGATTGAAGATATGAAGAGAGTTAAGGGAAAAGATAAAAGAGAAGACATTTGGTGTGTCAGATGTAGATTAGAAGGCCATGAAAAGGAACACTGTCCCCTATTCAATGAATATTTGACTTCTGGAGCTCCGAGCCCTTTGAAGGAAGTCACCTTACCCTGGTGCGAGGTATGCAGAAACAGACATCACCCCAGTGAGTGCTATTACATGTAAAAGTATGTGCAGACACCCATAAATTTGTATTGTATGTTCTGTAAGTCCATGGGGCATGATGATAGGGATTGTAGGGATTACGATCTCATGTGTTGGCACAATGGAAGACCTAGGTTTCACTCCAAGAGCACACCAACAAGCCCTAGCTACTGGCCCTTTTGCAACACATGCAAAGCAGACGCAGTTTCACCCGAAGCAGTTATGAGGGGGTTGCAGGATAGAGATGTCTAAAACTAGAGTAATATCAAGTTGTTCTAGTACAACAACAACACAACATGCATCTATCACTTATCAAGCTAGATCTACCCTGCACAGTTATAGATCTGATTTAATACAACAATGAAAATAACAATATAACTATGACAAAGATCAAAGAATCAATCCACACACAACAAAATATGTACGTGGTTCACCCTCTCTCTAGGGATATGTCCAAATAACTGTGCTTATGATTTATTAAGGTAAAGCATACAGTTCTTTTCTGCACTCTCATCTAGTAGATCTTCTTTATTCTTCTCTTTTTCTCTCCCCTTCCTATGCACCTAGCTGCAGGACTTCAACTTTGCACCCAACTGAAGATCTTACAATACCAGAAGGCTCTCTCACTTATCACTTCTCTCTCTTAATACAATAATATCTCACCACAACAATAGAGATAGATCAACAACAATATCGTACCAACCCGACCCAGGTCCTCTTGACTTTTATTTATACATTAAAATTCTTCATCGACAACCCTAGGTAGAAACCTAGGTGACAAAACCCTAAATGCCAAAACCCTAGGTGTCTAAAACTCTAGGTCAACTTGACCCACTTTTTCTGAGCTTCTCCAGCTTGTCTTTCCTTCCTTCTTGTGCGGTGCTCCAAAGCATCCAACGGTGGATTTTTCCACTTGTTGAGTTGTCCTCAATCCATCTTCCTTGCTAATCTGTCATCCTCGATCCTCTCATCCAATGACTTTCTTTTCCGTACTTCACCCCATCTTTTCTTCTGTTTTGCTCACTTTGACCCAGTGATAGTTACTGTGTCTTCCGCAAAGTTCAATTTTCACTTTTTCCTCCTTGTTATTTTCTTCCTTCCATAACCAAGGGCCAACAGGCCCCCAACACTCACCTGTGACTCATCCCGAGGCACTTAAGATTTGATCCTTCTGTTTTACTTCAACTTTGGACTATGTATGACAATATTTTCTTTCTTCTCTATGCCTCCTTATAATCCTTGTGCAAACTATCTTTTCTGTGTCTGGTACGCAGTTTCAACTGCACCTGGTACCTAGAACCTTTTCTTCTTTATTTTACCGAGGTCTACGAGGCAGTTGGTTGTCATAGTACAACTTCAGTCGATTCCCATTCACTAATCCTTCCTTCCACTCTCTGTTTAATGTCTTCAGCTGCACATCTCCCCCTTCGGTAACATAGGAGACCTCATATGGTCCGAGCCAATGCATCCTAAACTTCCCTGGATGTTTTGTAAACTTACTGTCATACAACAATACTAAATAACCTTGCTTGAATGCCTTCTTCTTGATGTGCCTGTCATGATAGGCCTTTTCTTTTCCCTTATGAACCTGCTAGTGGAAACCTGCAATAAATATGTCTTCTTCTAGTTCAACCAACTATGTGAGCCTCTCTTGAATAGTGCCAGTATCATCCATACCTGTAAATGCAGCGATTCTTAAGCTTGGCACTAAGTATTCCATCGGGACAACAACTTCAAGACCATATACTAACTTAAAAGGGGTCTGCATTGTTATTTTCTTGCAATTGGTCCTATAGGCCCACAATACTGTTGGTACTCTTAAATCCCAATCATCCTTGTTCACACAACAAATTTTTGTCAGCACTGTCTCCAAGATTTTGTTGAAGGCTTCGACTGACCCATTTTCCTATGGATGGTAAGGTGTTCTCTTCTGATGGTGGACTACAAATTCTTTAGTCAGTGATTCAACTGTCTTATTGATGAAGTGTGTGCCTTGATCACTCATAAGGATCTTGGGGCATCCAAACCTGGTTATTATGTCATCAAATATAAAATGTGTAGCTGTAGTTTCACTACAGTCCTTGACTACTCTGGCTTTGGCCCATCTGGTTAAGTATTCTATTGCAGTAATGATATACCTTGCTCATGTGCGCTTTCCTAGTGGGTTTATAGGTCCCACGAAGTAAATGTCCCACTTTTAAAATTCTTGTAGGGTCATTTATGGTGCTAATGGCATTTCATCTCGTCTGGACAGTTTCCCAACTCTCTAGCATACATCACAGGATCTGGCATAATCTTTAGCATCTCTGTGTAAGGTAGGCCACCAAAGGTTATCTCTCAGAACCTTCTGCATAGTTTCTCTCTCAACGTAATGTCCTACTGTGATGCCTTCATGAGCTTCTGCAAGGATCAGTGGGTGCTCCGTCTCCATAATGAATCTCCTTAATATCTCATCGGGTCCCATCTTGTATAACTGTCTCGCTGTAAGTGAAAAGTCTGCAGCGCGCACCACTAGTTGTTTCTTTTGAGAGATGGTATACTCACTTGGCCCCATTCTTGTTGACAGGAACTTGACTATGTCTGTGAAGTGGTCATCAATATTGGTAATGGATAGTAGTTGTGCATTCGACACTGTGTCCTCCAAATTGGTGGGTTCTTCGCCATGTTCCAACCTTGACAAGTGGTTAGGGCCTTTATTCATCCTTCATGGCTTAACTATGATCTCAAAATCATATTCTTGAAACAACAGAAGCCATCTTCATATTCGACCCCCCAACACTGGCTTGTTGACTAGGTACTTCAACACAGAGTGATCTGTGAACATTTTAAAGTGTCATCCCAACAAGTAGTGGCAGAATTCCGGCAACGCATATACCATGGCTAATCCTTCTCTCTCGGTAATGGTGTAATTAACTTCAACTGTAGATAGCTTCTTGCTAGAAAAAGATAATGGATGGTCGATATCCCCTTACCCACGCTGTAGTGTACCTATTTGCTCTGATACCAATTTGTAGTGTACCCTTTTCACTACCCAGGTTTCCAAACCCCTCAATTACCATTCTATACATGAATGTTTACATAATTGATACAGGAATTATAACCACATGTATTTAACACAATTAAACACCTTTAAATCTCAGAGTAAAATATATAATTCACTCCTGCAATTAAGCAAACCATAGCATTCAACAACAAATTCATTTACACAGCGGAAAACATGATACATAAACAGAGCAGTCATGCTCAACAAGATTAAAGCATAATTCAGATATACTTATCTTTTAATAGCTGTAGAAATCACCAACCA
>JZKD02S0797697.1:178550-188715 GCA_000966675.3 Picea glauca
GTGGTCGGTCTGCACTGGCGGTATTTATATTTATTAATTGACCTGCATACATACAAGTACATTAACAGGCTCCTGGCCTTCAACACTTGGCTCCCTGGCCTAACAAAACTCATAAGCCTACAGCTTATACAAAACTTGGCTCACCAGCCTATAGAACATATTTACAATTCTTTGCATATAACATGATCTGTAGCGGGCTCGGCCTTGGGGACACTACACACGCTGTGCCAGTACTATTCCTAATGCAATAGAAGATGCATCGACATGCACATAAAATTATTTGCTCGAATCTGGAAAAACAAAAATAGGCACAATAACCATCTTTTGTTTTAGTGTGTCGAAGCTCGTCTGGCATTATTCTGTCCAGCTAAAATGACAGTCTTTTTTCAACAACTTCTCCATAGGTGTTGTAATCTATGCATATCCTTTGATGATTTTTTTGTAGTAACCATTATGCCCTAGCGTAGTGCGCAGTTGTTTGAACGACGTCGGAGGTGGCATATCAACGATAATGGCAATTTTAGATGGGTCTACCAACAATCCCTTCTTACATACAATATGTCCTAACAACACTCTAAATGGTGAGCAGAATATGAACTTCTCCATATTTAAATCAATTTGACACTGCCTGCATTTATCCAAAATTATCCTTAGACATTCAATATGGTTTTTCAACAAACTAAACACAGTCCAAGCATCAAAATATGCTTCTAAAAATTTATGCAAAAATTCTTTAAATGATTCAACCACCACCTTGGAAAAGATGGCTGGGGCATTCTTCAGTCCAAATGGCATTATTGTATACTAATAAGACTCTCATTCTGTAGCAAACGTGGTCTTGTGGCGATCTTCCCTAGCAATCCAGATCTGATGGTATCCTGAAAATCCATCTGTAAAAGAATATACTTCCTGGACTCCCACATTGTCTAATAGTTCATCAGTGAATGGTGTAGGGAAAGGGTCATGCAGATAGGCATCATTCAACTTCCTATGCAGATCCTGATATAACCTGTCTTTTTGTCTTGTACTACCATAGGGCTAATCCATTCTAACTCTTCAACAGGTTCAATAATACCTGCTTCCAGCATTCTGTAGAGCTCGATCTTCACTTTTTCTTTGTATTTAGGGTTCAAACTGTAGGGTATTTGCTTGACTGGCTTCGCACCTGGTTTCAAAGGTATCCTCATCTCTCCCATAGTTCCTCTAATACCCTTCATATCAGTGAACTTGGTCGGAAACAAGTCCTGATATTCATGCAACAATTCTGTAATCTTGTCAATGGTAGCAACATCCCAATAATCTCCGACATTCGCAAGATTCAGGGTCTCTTCTGTTCCAATATTGACCTTCTTAATCTTGATTGGCTAACCAATAAATGGTAGCTCAACTCCCGGTCCTTTCACATCTCTTTGGAATTCTTTTTTAGTGATGTTTACCTTCCTGGGATCATCATCGTCAACATTGATGTTGTAGCAACTTTGCAATTTTTGGAGAGGCGCAGTCCATTCATCCTCTTCTTGTTCCATAAAGAGGCTAGATGCCTCTTCGAATACCTTCTGTCTCACAATCTATAATTCTTGGTGTACTGAAGGATATTCACTTTCAAATAAAAAGGTGGTTACAAAATTCTGAATCATACCTTCCCAGTTTACAGTGATGAGGTGCAACTCTGCTTTAAGGTACTAGTTGATAGGGGTTGTGTCCAGTGTGTTAATGAATCTATGCATCCATTTTTATCGGGGAATGTCACTCAAGGCCTCTTCGCACTTCACACATGGTCCTTTGGACAAATTTGACCTGTGTATCTCACTTCACAGCTTTCTACTTGGGCTGAGAACTGCGCTGTCATCAAAGTTCGACATTGTGTCCAGTTTGTAAGTTAATTTTGTGCATCCCCCACCATGTTTCTAGTGTGGCTTTTAGGGCCTCATCCATTTCCAACAATTGTTGTTGTGTTGGTACACTTGTCTCAAAATCTGATAGGAAGGTTTCTAAAGGGTTCAGACCATCAAATGTGGGTAAGTTACTCACTGTTGTGCCGATCCAACGAACTTATCTAGTTAATATAGCACATATTTTGGTAGATACTTCATACATCTGGTTCTTCCAATTCTTCAACGCTTATTCTAAATCTTATGAACACACGCTGTCACTTTGCCAACTCAGATTCCCATCGATTGTAGGGTTGATGTAATCCTGATGTATGGCTGTCAGTTTGTATATGTTTTCCAGTTCGTATGCGTGGTCTTCTTCTCTAATGGGCTATGTATATCATGGACCCTCATCTGGATCTAAGGGTGTAATGAATCGAAGGCCATCTCTTTCAAATTCCATACGCCTTTTCTTTAAATCAACCACTGTGGAGTTATTGAAGGCCCAATCAATTCCTAACAGTGCAGAATAAGGGAAATTGTCATCAACAATTTCAATTACCTTGAAATCTATGAACGTTCTCACTCCATCGATGTCCACAGGGACATGTTCCAATCTGCCAAAGGGGCTGACAACTTGTTGGTTAGCCATTCTAAGCCTGATAGGGGAGTAGATCAACTTCGGTTTCCCCATCAGTGCACAATTTTTCTTTGTCATGACATTGAGCTCCGACCCTAAGTCGAGGACCACGTAGTCTATATCATACTCTCCTATTTGAGCATTCAATTGTAATTATTTATTTGTCCTTCTCTTCTTACCAATTTGATCTATTACCCTATTCAGTAAGGGGTCTATATTTCCTAGTTCATACTATCTGATTAAGTTCTGTAGTTCTTTTAAAATGCCTTTATCCTGAATCAACTTAACACAGGTGCATAAAAAGTCCATGAGCTTGCTTACCTCTTTTCCCTCCTGTGGTGAAGTAGATTGATCAAATGTCCGAGTCATTCCATATTATTTTATTTCTGGTTGTATTTTTGATGAGGAACCTTGATCTTCTTTGAGCTCTTGTCTTGCTTCCTCAAAGATTTGTCTTTCATTCTTTGCATCAAAAGTTCGGGTCTTCTTTGTAGCCTTTCTGATACCTCAATCTTCTGCAATCTTTCCTTGAGTCATTATATCCTCTCCTGTAGCAGTGCCTCCTTGAGTGATAACAACAAATTTAGGGTCTTCCCTACGAGGCTCAACATATATCAATTGAACTTGTGGATTCTGTTGAGGTCCTCGTCTTTCCTACAGCTTAGATAGCAGTAGAGGACAATCTTCTATAACATGGTCAAAGGAGATGCAGTAACTACAAGTGGTACAAGGCTTCTGACAATCCCTTGCAAGGTGTCCTGGTTGTGTGCAGTTATAACAGAAGATCTGTCCTCGGCCTCGGCTCGTTCCTCCTCCTCATCCTCATCCTCTGTATCCACCGCGAGGATTGAAATTGCCTCTTCTTGGGGAGTTATACTATGAAGTGTTTCCTTCTTGTTGTGCTTCACCTTGGATCTTGTATATGTCCCTCGATCTTTCGTGCATAAGGTCACAGGCCCTACAATCGCTATCATCATGGCCCACAAACTTACAGAATGTGTAGTATAAATTTGTGGGAGTTTGAACATACTTATGCATGCAATAGCACTCACATGTGTGATGCCTATTTCTACATACTTCACACCAGGGAAGTTTGACTTTCTTCAATGGGCTCGGTGCTCCTGAGGCCAAATATTCATGGAATAAAGGACAATGTTCCTTATCATGGCCTTCTGATTTTCATCTTACACACAAAATATCTTCTCTTTTGTCCTTCCCCTTGTCTTTCTTCATGTCTTCGACCTGTAGAGACAAACTAGTTAGCTGACTCAAGATCTGACTCATACCTGAGCTAGATTCTCCCATAGGGGCTAATTCAAGCTTCATAGTGATTTCCAATGGTTCTGCCTGCGAAGCAATCTTCTGCTGCATCAGAGGAACTCTAATGTGTGGTAACAGGGCAGTGATGAACCATTATTTATTCTGGTAATCTTGGATCTAAAAATTTAATCGACCTGTTAAGGTCTTGAACCTTTGATCGAACTCCCATACCGATTTAGCTACTTTCTTCTTGATCTCCTTTAGTTCTGTAATACATTGAGACTTTGAATTAGGTTTCTTGAACTCTTTAATCAACGCATTCTTTTTCTCTCCCAGTGGCTTAGGTTGCGCAAGTCCTTGGACAAGCTTCATGTACTAGCTCAGTGCACGATCCCTTAGGGTGGTGCTGAACTGGGTCCTTTTTACAGCTTCATCAGTGACATTTTTAATATTCCATACGGCTTTACATAGAAACCAATTTTGATTAGGATCTTTAGATCCATCTCCCCTAAAGATAGGGAGCCTCATATCATCTTCCATAGAGCTACCTAGGTTTCCTGTCTGAGTAGATGTTGAGCTACTAGTAATAGTACTCTGAGGACTCTGGTGGTTCTGATTATTTTGATTACCTAGTGCTGCTGAAATAATAGGAGGATTGATATTACTTACTTCAGTGATTTTCATAGTTCCTGATGATTCTGGATCGTTATGATGAAGTTCTTCGATTTCTCCTTCCTTTGTCCTAGGAGGCTCTGAATGTTCTCCGTCTGTCAGATCTGCCTCTTCTCCACTGTAGAAACCCTCTTCCTCGTAGTTTTTCTTAAACAGGTTCTCAAGGTGAACCCCTCTGAATACTCTCCCACTGCGCGTATGTCCAACTTCTGTGTCATTGTCGCTTTACGAATTTTTGAGCATTAGTCTTTTCAAATCCTCTCGATCTACTGTATCTTCAAGATGTTCTTCTCATGCAACAACATCTTGTTATAACCTTAATTTGCACCAAACATACTTACCTGACATTAGGCCATCCCATATGCCTTCTTTTCCAAGCCAGTACTAAACAACTTTGGTTAAAAAACCCTCTTTATAAAGGCCCACGCACCTTGCTCCATTACTGCAAGCGTGTACACGCTAGCTTCTCCAATAAAGCCCGTGTGTACCTACAAAAGCACGGAAAAAGGAAAGTTGCTGACGGAACACACAACTTTGGGCAAGTTAACTAAACCTTTCGGCCATGCATGGTCGATCATTCGACCAAATACCTAGCTCCTTCTAGCCTATAAAAGAAGGGGTAAGGGTCCCAGTTGAAAGGAGGAAAATCATAGTAAATAGACTATACCCAATTGAGCATTCCCCTTGTCCCAACCTTTAGCCATCCTTGTGCAGAGAGAAGTATAGAGAAAAGCAGTTGGAGTATAGTTGAAGAGGATCCCAGGACCGGTTTCGTCGAGAAGTGGTCGGCTTCATCATTGTAAGTTGCTTTAGTGAAGTTAATAATAAAGAAGTACTTTTCCCGTCCAACCATATGAGGTTTTCATTGTTTATTGGATACATTTTGATTAAATCTCTAACCCATTAATCTGTAGATCAAATGCATGTGGAGTTCTTTGATTGTCTTTTGTGAATGTAGTTTAGCCTTGGGAGGAGAGTTGCAGTCAAAGAGAGACCAAGAGTGAAGAAGGATCAATATCAAACATTAGAAATAAGGTATGTTCACTTGATCTTCTTAACTATGTATTTGCTTAAGAATAATGGGGATTAGGTCCAGCATGATGGTAAAATGTAGGAATATTTAGGTCTTTTCTGCATGCATGATAAAACCCTAAGTGAAAGTCTGTAGGAGGGATTCCCACCCACAATAGAATTGGCGACCATACTAGGGAACCCTAGGGTTTCTGGGAGCATTTTTCCTTGGGTATTTTTAAAAAACTGGTTTCATTCGTTGTTTTTAAAGTTTCTGCAAAAGTATGAGCTAGCAGAGATTCTGGTCTTCCATACCAGTTATCTCTGTTTCTTTGCTTGGTTGCATTTTTTTTTTCTTCGAGACCCATAGAGGTACATGTGGCCTATATAAGGTCTGCATGCATGTACCCACGCCCTACCTTCACACAACCTGCGTGTACATGCTAGCTGAGGAAGTGTCAGTCGCGTGTATGATTTTAGAAAATTTCTTTTAGAGAGGCATTCATCCTCTCCCCTGTCAGAAGTAATTCTTCTCAGGGGTTTTCTGGAACTCATTCTAGTCTTTGTTGTTTGTAGTTTATAGATTAGGTTTCACCTTATATTGGTTTGTGCTATGGAATTTTCTTTGAATTGTTTTCCTTTTTCTGTCTAAGAGAGTTTCTGAGTCTTCAAGAGTGTCTGGTCCTCAATAACAGTAGTCTCTGTCAGTGCTTGATTTATTTTATTTTCATTTTTTGAATATTTGTAGAGGTACACGTGGCCTATAGAAGGTCCGTACGTGTGTACACGTGCTTTGACCTTACACAACTTGTGTGCACACGCTACCTGTCAAAATGTCAGCAACATGCCTGTTGAGAAAATTGTTGTTTAAGGAGGGGTAATAATCCTTTCCTTTTTCAAGAGTTATACCTCTCAGGTTTTTTGGTCTGTGTCATAGCGGTCAGTAACTTAGGTTTGATCTCAGTCATATCTTTCTTTGTCATTAAGAATTTTTCCTCAAAATTTTCCTTTTATAAGGTTTTTAGACAAGTGTGAGAGTCCTTTTTTAATCTTCTTGTGTATTGTTTTTAGAGAGACTCTTTGCAATCTGTGCTTAGGCTAGAGGTTTTCTTGGTCTTTACTTGTTGATATTTTTTCTTTTTTCTTTGTGAGCATTCAAATAAAAAAAAAAAAAACTTTTATTTCTTTGTTTGGTTAAATAGTGTTGGTTTGCATTAGTAACCAGGAAAAGTCTTTTCTTTCATAAGTTCTTGACGGTTTACTTAGACGATAAGTAGCTCGTAGTCGAGTGAAACCCTATTTTGAGTCTACTGTTCAAAGATTTTAGAATTTTTTTGTTTGAAAAGTTGATTAAGATTTGAGTCAAGAAGAAGTTATTTTGTTTCCAGTTTTCTATTTATTTTTCTTTCGTCTTTCAAACATCACTAGTTTCACTTTCATAACCTTTGACTTAAGAAAATCCATAAAACTTAACACTAAATCTAAAAATAATGAGAATTTTTATGTTTGTAGGGTCAACCAACTAGTTTAGGGTTAGGGCCTTGAATTAGGTTGGAGAGGAAACTCTTCAAGGCCATTAAATCAAACATTGGAGTCTGAGCTAGGGAGTGTTAAACGTCCAATATTGTGAAAGTTATACGGGACCCCCCTCTAACACAAGGTCTAAACACAAGGTCACGTGCGGAAAGGTAGTGGAGATAACCCCTCCAAAGCCGAACCAATCGTAGTGGAGAACACATATAGAGGGCTTGTCTTGGGATTCCGTCGATTGCATTTTCCATGGAGATTTGTGGGTCTCAAATCCATTCAAGGTCCTCAGTTGTCTTCCGGACCACTTGTTTTTGATACCCTTGACAGGTTTTAGGCTCGACACCCTGCTCATTATCGTCTACCCGACTGTCAACTGTACCCGCCTGGTGACTGTTCGCGCACTGACAACATAGTTGCCTATCTTTTTTAGGGACATACACAGGTGACTGCGGGGGTATACCGTGATACCTAGGAAAGACATCAGGCCACACTTTGCAGAGTATACCTGGAGGGTGCTTCCATGTTCAAGTTTCACTTGCACTGATAAGTTGCTCTAGTGTTGGTTGTTGTAACTGTTCTTCCAACTAGTTTAGTGTTTGCTTGTTTTATCTTGTAGGGCTTTTCTAGTATGTGTTGTTTTTGAAGGAATAGAAATCCATAGTGTGTCTTTGATCTTCTCACACATTGGAGGATCACGAGCTCTGCTGGTCATGAAGGCTTTTTGGCCTACCACCGGTTACACTGGAGACACCCCTGCCACCGCTAAGGTGAAAGTTGGACCAACAAGGGTCTTTTGAAGTGACCAAGTCACCAGAAATCACACTTGAACAACCTCTGTTAAAGGACCTTTCGACACCATTAAAGCAGATGGTAATGGAGGCAAATCTTGTCTCTTCTTCTAGGAATCCTGATATTCCCGTCATAGTTGTCATCATAGGGGGTGTTCCACTTCCTACCCCACCATCGCCAGTCCGAGTCACCACGGTCTGGACTGCCTCTACCTAGAGCAGTGGTCCGATCCCGTCTTTGGAAATGGGTACTGCTCCTTTCACACAGAATATGACAGGCCCTCCATTCTCATGCATGATGCCTAGCGGAGGTACCAGTCCTGTACTATCTTACTCCATTTTATATACTTTAGGTCTGGGGGTAGGGAGCTCTAATGATCCTCTACAAGGACCCATGGGGGGCAATTTAGCTCCTTTTAACGCTTTCCCTTACAGAGAAGGTCATATACCTCCTTCATCCCCTTCACTCGGTGGTACCCACCCACAATATGCTAGGCAAAACACACACCATAGTTCAATTGGAGTAGGGAGTCAAGGACCACCTTCTCATAATATGCTAGTAGGGTCAACACCATTTTCTTTGTTCAGTGTGTTTGGTAACAACGCTTTCTCATCAGCTGCTTTCACGACCGGGGGAAACCCCGGTTATGGAAAACCTAATCCTATGCAGGGTACTATTCCTACACAGGGGAAAACCCAAGAACTTCTTCGACATCAGGACCTTGGAATTCTTGGCAAGGATCAGTTCCCTTGTCAGGAATGTTGATCTGGTTTAATTATTTTCACAACCAATGGAACTTCGGACAAGGTGCTATGCCTATGCCCATGGAATCGGCATGGGGCAACCCTTCCCAAAGTCCTTTGAATGTAATGCACACTCAACCATTTATGTCCCATTTCGGGAATCAACTGATGATGTCTCCTCATATGCAAAATCCATACGCTGGTCATGGCCATGGTTTTTACTAGAACCCCAACAAGCAACCCAACTTTTCCTGGCAACCTAGTGCCAGCCAAACTCCAGGGACCTTTTTCCATGGTTATCAACAACAAAAACCAAAGCTACCTTTCTTGGCAACCTTACATTTTCCAAACTTGACAAGATTGTTGAATGACCCCATCTATCACAATCCACATTGGCCTCCTATGCCAACGAAATTGCCTTCATACATACCAAAGTTCGAGGCCGAGCCTAACGAAGATCCAGGGGATCATGTGACCACCTTCCATCTTTGGTGCTCATCTAAATCATTGAAATACAACTCCATACAATTGTGATTGTTTCAACACACTCTCATCAGGAGTGCTACGAAATGGTATATTGAGCTCGACCGATCGATATATTCTTTCTTCGACGAATTGGAAATGGCATTCCTAAACCATTTCCAATTACCTGTGAGATATGATGCCCACAAAAAATTGCTGGCCAATTTCGAACATACAAAAGAGGACCATATCTCTAACCACATCCAAGAGTGGAGACACTGAAAGAGTTTGATTAAGGTACCGGTCCCACTAGCATTCCTGCTTGAGTGGTTCCTTAAGTCTTTGGTCCCACAACTATCCAAAGACGTCGCAACGTTGGGAGTGATTTTCGAAGAAGATGCCATCATGAAAGCTCAACATATTGAGATAATTTATTCTTAGTCTGGTTTACTATACGAGGTTTTTCCCAATGCACCATGATCCATACTTGAACAACTAACAAAACAAATGCACAAACCAAGCCCGCTGAACAACTGACAAAACAAATGCAACAATTGTCTATACAACATACAACGACCATCCAAACTACTATTTCATCTGCTCCCCCTACCCAAACGTCGGATTTACACAGTGTGAAATCAACAAATCCAAAGGCCACCCAACAACCCGATGGAAAGAAAAAACAACGAAAGAAGGGTAAGGGGTGTTGATTAAGGTTGGTTGTCATTGATGTCAACCCTTGAAGAAAGCCCCGTAGCACAAAGGTTTAGGTAATGGAACCAATATTTTTTGATGTAAATATGACCCATTATTGTT
The DNA here is from genome assembly GCA_000966675.3 of Picea glauca. NCBI lineage: Eukaryota > Viridiplantae > Streptophyta > Pinopsida > Pinales > Pinaceae > Picea > Picea glauca. Next base: position 188,345 of record JZKD02S0797697.1, read on the forward strand.
TTTTCATGGTTGATAAGAAGTGAATATGGATGAACTCCAAAGTGGTCCCCTTATGGTGAAAGCCTTCATGGGAGGACACTTTGTGGAGTAAGAGAACCCATGCTTAATTGTGGAATAATGAGATGAAGGAAAGTGAATTTGATAGGGAAAACATCCTAGATAGATAGTGCTTGTCATTTCATTTCTGGTGGTATGTGGAACATCACATAACTCCTCACGGTTAGAGAGTTATGGCCATGAGAAGTTGGAGACCTCGAGTTTGGGTAATGGACCCAAGTTTGTTTGATGGATAACGGTATGAGTTATGATATATTTTCAGATAATACTATTCTATATGGATAGTACATGTCATGCCATTTCTGGTGGTATGT
>JZKD02S0797697.1:214551-228718 GCA_000966675.3 Picea glauca
CTTGAAAAATCCCTATGACAAGGGTGACTCCACAATGCTTATTAATGAGAAGATGAGTTCCGTCCTATTGTACAAAGCCCCAATGATAAGGAGAGGGGTGAGGAGTGATGGAAAACGCAATTATTTTGGTTACAATTGTCAAGGATTATAGTGGCTGTTACCCATGATTTTGGTCATCATGATGATGTATTGATGATGGTGTACTCAGGCTCTTCATAAGAAATTTCTCCTAAGAAGAGTTACTTTCATCTCTTCGCAGAAAACTCATTTTTGAAGAAGGTTCACAGGCTGTTAATACATTTGGGTGCAAGAATGACTGATTCTCGCAGGCTGCCTTAAGCCAGGGTGTGAACTTCTCGCACTGTGTTGAATAGATAGGGTGCAAACTCTTCCTAAAGCATGGAAAAAGATGCATTCTCAATGTTTCTAGAAGGGAATCTTCTAGAAGGATGGGTTGGCATTCGAATGGTTATCCTAGTACTGGATTCCCTAATATTTTGGGATCATTCTTATCCAAGTAACTAATTCATTCTCTCCTATATATTGAGGGAACTCTCATGGAAAAGGTTAAGCAAAATTCATTAGAGAATTGGTGAAAGAATTGTGTGAAGGACTTAGCTTGAACAGTAGCTTGGAGACCCTAGCAAGTCTACCAAGAGGATTTGATCTTCTTCATACAAGGATTGAGCAAGTGTGTGTGTTGGAGCCAAGAGCCATCGAAAGGAATCTTGCGACATCAAAGCTATCAGGTTGTAATCTTTACTTTGCATCAATATGATACAGTGGCATGTCTCTTTCCCATAAAGATAATCTCACTTTATTGTGTAATTCCTTAATCATACACATAGGTTGATTGTTGAATATATTTTGCTATCTTCACTTTGGTTGGTTTGTGTTGTCTTGGTCTTGACCTCATGAGAGCACTGGAGCGAAGAAGGAGCAACAAAGACCCTAGGAAGCAATATAAAGGTATGTTACTTGTTCATTCCTACTAGTTGATTCAATGGTCAAAACATAGGGAAAGAGTTATGTCCTGTCTTGTTTTTTTCTAGATCCAGGTGGATCTAGGGAGATTAGTTAGTGTCCGCACCTACCAATTAGTCCGATAACAAAATTGGCGACTCCACTAGGGACATATCCCATTTTATTTGTGGATTTTGGTATTTTTCTGTGGCCATTTTCTCTGGTTTTACTTTTCTCCTTGCCTATCAATCTCTGAGTCTTCAGGGTATCCCGATAGACCCTCTGGGTCCAGAGGCCTTTTCAAATTTTCTTTCATTTTCCAAAAAATTGACTATGTTCAGACATTCTCGCACTACACTTCACTGTAGCCTACGAGAATCAATAGAATTCACATATTGCCTTTAGGTTCAGTGTGAGATTCTCGCACCCTACTCAAGGTCCACCTGCGAGAATCACTAATTCTCGCACTATGTAGTATTGCCAGCCTGCGAACTCATTTTTTCAAAAATTTGGATTTGAGTTTTGGAATCTTCAACTGCCCAGTTCAGTCTAGGTGCCTCATAAGAGTTTCTTGGACCATTGATTGATGTCTTTCTTGTCTTCGTTTGCGTGCATGAATGGTCTTAAGATTTCAAGGCTCTTCTTGTCATTTTTGTCTTGACTTTCGTTTCTTGACTTTTCTTGGCAAAACCATACTCTCTGATTTCAGAATTTGAGTGTGTTTGATTAGTTAAGAACCGATGATCGGTTGAAAGTTGAGTTTCTTGGTCTTTATCATTTTCTTATTGTTTGAAAGATCATTTTTCTTATGCGATTGAAAAGACTATATTGGTTTGCTTTTTATTTTTGTTTTCATTGAAAGAGTTGATTGGGTTATTGTCATTACTTGTTCATTGGTTTTTGATTTTCAGTACTATCACTATCATAGTGTGGGTCCTTTTTGAAAAGTGAACAAAAGTTTTTCTTTCAAAAAATCATTTTCGTTCTCGAAAAACATTGAAAATCACTTGTTGAAGTTATTGAAGAAGACACAATAAATAATTGTTGTTGATGTGTGATTTGTTGCATTTACATTTTAAAGGAAATTGTGCATTGTAGTTCAAGGTTGATATGGAAAACTTTCTCTCTTACCCATACATAGGATTCATTGAATGCAAAGTGATTGATTTCATTCTCATCCGTGCATTGTTGGGTCAGAGTCATAGAACATAAGTTTCATCTCCGTTGCCTTTGACTAAACAACAACTCTTAATAACACTGCACAATTGTAAAATTTACCTAGTAACTCTTTTCTAGGGATTCATTACACCAACATTTAGCTAGGCTAGTGCTTTGGAGTAGGAAGAGAGATACACTCTCCAAAAGCACAAAACACACAATAACATCTTGTGTTAGGGAGTGTTAAATTCCATTTGCAACATTTTGTCCTGGGAAGCCCTTCTCACACAAGGGTCAAGCACGAGGTCGCATTGATATTGGCAGAGTTACTCACCTTGCTTTGTTGATATCGGTGAAGAGATTGCACGTATTACGGGGATCACTCAGAGGTATACCCACAATGATGAGTGGAAGCCTTTTGAGTTGATTTCAGGCTAGATACCCTGCCCTTGCGTGTGGATCAGACTGTTTACTGTTCCCCCAAGATTTATTGTTGTTGGTGGTGACCTTAGTGGCCTATCTTTCTAGGTTATTACCCGAGGTGACTGTGAAGGGGAAAGTCTTCACGGTACCTAGAATTAACGTTGACCAAACTCACTCGGGCTCCTTGGAGGGTATACCCATGATTATGTGTGGGAGCTTGCACCAGGGTGTAAGTCCGTTAAGCAGGTTGTTAGTGTAACTTTTCCACCCTAGCCCAGCCCCTTCTCATCTCGTTGTTGTGACGTTGGATTTCATCACCAACTAGTGGATTCGAAATTAGAAGGTCTTGTTTGCTTGGTGTTGCTTCCTATATTTTATTTACCAGCGCTTGTTGTTTGTTTCTTGAAGTTGACCATAGGATTTTCTTCGTAAATTCTGTCGCTCGTTTATAATAGCTCCTCCATGTTGTTCACATAGAATGCAGGGTTTATCTCTAGAGCATCTGGAAGGTTCTCAATCCTTTCCCACAAGCACACTTGGAGGCTCTCCTTGACAGAGTGAAGCCCCAGTCATCACCACACCACAAGTGGAACGCACTGACTCTCTAGAACATTTTCGAATCACAAATACTCGAGAGGATTTTTGACTTCACCCTGATTCTGAGAGATGTTTTCTGCGAGCAAACTCTTCTAGAGACTTAATTGTTGTATTTTCCGGATCTCCATCTGGACCTGGGGACCAAGATCCTTTTTGGTCTATGGGAATTTTTCGACGAGACCTTCTTCATCCAGCTTCACTTGTGATTTCCGATATCAACCCACCTGTGATTTCTGAAATCTCTAGTACAGAGACAGTACCGATGTCTACTGCTTATCATTTTACCGTCCCTGTCGAAATGGCCCATTTGACAATTACTTCGAGTGTTCTAACCGGGTTTACTGCGGTTAGTCTTGCTCCTATCAACACACTGTGAACGCCCAATGTCACTCTGACACTACCACCTAGATACCGTGTGTTGAATGCTTCTATTCCTACTCCTGTGCAAACTCCATCTGGCTCTCCTAGTGGTCCTTCTTCTTTTGAGCACTTTCTTCCCGGTTTTGTTCCAACACTCCCTCAATTTCCTTTTGGAGGACCTTCTTTGTCTTCTACTGGCAATCCTAATCCTAGTGGCGCTATTCTGTCATTCACTCCAACTTATCAGTTTCCGGTTGGCGGACAATCTCATCAGAGTAGTATAACTCAACCCCCTCTTAGTTGGCAAATGCCAATTGGAATATTGCCCTCAATTGGCACACCACCTTCAATGGGAGGGGAAACCCCACCTTATGGGCAAAACATACCTCCGTCCTTGGCCCAGTATTGGAATCATTTGATACAAAATCCTCCTCAAACGTCTGGGGGGCAACAATTTTCAGTTGCGTCCATAACACCCCCTAGTATGGGCCAACCATATCCTGGTTCGTTTAATCCCATTTGGGGGGAAAATGCTCAAACTCAAGCCTCTATTCCAGGGTATAATTCGATGAGATACTATCCTGTCCAACCACCACCGAATATTCCTAGATCGTCACATTATATGCAGATTGCTTATGGTCCTATTGGTTTGCCGACAGGGCTTCCTCCCCAAAGCCACCAATACTCACAGGTGAATCGATAGTTACCCTTTCTCGCCACTTTGGATCTTCCGGATTTGTCAAGGATTTTAAATGATCCTATTCGTCACTCCCCCCAATGGCCTGTTATCCTAGCCAAGCTTCCATCGGACATTCCTAAATTCGACAGCAAAGTAGGGGAGGATCCAAACAATCGCGTTATGACTTTTCACCTATGGTGTTCATCCAACTTGTTGATGGATGACTCTATTCGTTTACATCTTTTTCAACGAACCCTTACCGATTCTGCTGCAAAGTGGTATATCGAATTGCCACAAGGTTTCTTCTTTGACTTCAACATATTCTCTGACTTCAACACCTTAGCTATGGATTTCCTTACACATTACCAGTTGCTGATCCGTTATGACACCGGGACTGAGATTTTGACTTCCTTCAAACAAACTAAAGGCACTCATATATCTGATCACATCCATGAGTGGCGAAGGAGATGACGTCTCATTAAACTTGATCTCCCCGATCAGTTACTGGAAGAATGGTTTACAAAATCATTTGTGAATGGAATCGGTAAGGACATTTCCATGGGTGGCGTAGTCACCGAAGAGCAGGCTATAAGTCGTGCTCAATATCTTGACCTCGTTTACTCACAAATGGGAACCCTTTATGATTTACTCCCTGACTTACCTCGTCCTAATCCTTCCAGCACTTCAACTACTCCAGCTGCCTCGCATGCAGCTGACGGTGTGATTGGTACTTCCCAAGCCCAATCACATTTCGCTTTAAGAACAAACCCTAAATCGACTTCTTCTAATGTTCAAAATGTTTCGTCTCCTACCCCTCCCACTGGAAAGACTTCTGAGGTAAATGTCGTTCAATCTACCGCAGTCGGTAAAAACAAATCTAAAAAGGGGAGAGGTAAGAATAAGGAGGAAAAAAATAATTCTCAAGCAGAGCAAACCAAAACTACCCCTGTTGACGATCGGGATAAGCTCGAACCGTGATACCCTTGCCTTATCTGTGGTGATGATCACTACATGAAGGATTGTCCACGACGTGCCGAGGTCACTAAGTTCCTTCAAGGAGCTCCAAAACCACCTACACTGACTGTCTTGTCCCAACCCTTCCCATATCAACAACAGGCTCAGTTGGTCATCCATGACCAACCTTCATCTTCGACCACCTCCTATGTTTTGATGTGTACTGGCGATTCTAAGAAAAACAATGTTTCACTCACTACTCAAGCCAAAGATTATTCTCCCTCTAAGGAGAAGGTTGATGATTTACCCCCTTCCTTGGTACAACCCTCTCCCACGACTCCACCTACTAACGGTCCTCTTCATCTCGAACGACCGAGCCTCGACACAGTTCTGTGACCCCCCCCAAAGGGCGTCATTCGGAAATCAGCTTTCAATCCTCATGCTCATGTGGCCTAGAACTACAACATTGTTGATGATTTGGCCCAAGCACCTTTTGCGATGTCAGCCCTTGAAGTCCTTCAAAATTGTCCCACACAACGAAAGGCACTGTTGAAATATATCAGTGGAATTGACCCGACATACATGAATTTAATAATCTTTGACTTGGAAGATCACATTCCAAGGTTACCCCCTCAACTTTCGTTCCAAATACAAGTTGTTGTCTCTGACAAAAACATTTTCCAAACCATTATCGATGAGGGTGCCTCAACGTGTGTTATGTCTCTTTCTTGATGGAAAGATATTGGCTCTCCTTCTTTGAATGAATCCCAGAACACTCTTAAAGCCTTCAACGACTCCGGTTTTAATCCCTATGATGTTCTTCCTTCGTTTCCCATCACGTTAGAAGGAAAAACGATCCAATTTGAAGTGGAAGTCTTCGACGCTCCCCTTGATTATAATCTTCTTCTTGGCCGCAGCTAGATCGATTCCATGCGTGCAATTGTATCGACCCTTTTCCATGTGTTACGTTTCCCACACCAAGGTAAGGTTGTCACCGTCGATCAACTAGCCTTCTTCAATTCTGATACTCATACTGGAAATGTACCATTTATCGCTAAAACCCCACCAGGTTATGAGAATGTCGGTGTAGGCCTTCTCAAGGATTCTTCGTTAATGGGTACTTTCCCCATTCCACCGATCGATGTTCCACGCCCATCTGTTGCTTCCATCAACATGATCTCCACCCTGCCTAACAAAATTCCTGTGTCTAACGACCCCTGGATAGTACTTGACCCTGGAGATCATCTTCGTTTCGGCGACGAAATGTCATTAAGTCCCGTTGAATCCGCCTATCAGGCCATTCAATTGGAACCACCTTCTACCCCTTCTCTTGATGAGTTGTCTCCGGATCCTTTTCATGTTATTTTTCCCACTGACGAGATGATCATGTCCATCATGGAGGACACCCCTTGGGACGATGGGCATCATCGTTCCATTCTCTTTCTGGAGCAACATACTCTTGAGAACTACTAACAGATTTCGACCCTGTCGACCGTTTTTGTCATCTTGACCGTTCCCGAATCAGCACACGATGTGTTTTCCGAAGGGAACTTAAGTAATATCTCACCCATGATTCCCATTGATATATCCATCAAACCTGGAATCGTCGAAAATGTCCATATTGGAGCTTCGTGTTCCCCTGACGAAATAGTCACCTATACATCCCTTTTCAAAGAATTTCGTGACATCTTCGCCTGGAGTTACGAAGAAATGCCGAGTATCAACCCTGAGATTGTGATACATGAGATAAAGACATATCCTGATGCTAAACCCGTCCGGCAACGCCTTCGTCTAGTTCACCCCCGTAAAGTGACTGCTATAAAACTTGAAGTCGAGAAACTTCTGAAAGTCGACTTTATTTATCCGGTGGCTCTCACAGACTGGGTTTCCAATCTTGTCCCGATTGACAAGAAATAGGGCACCATTCATGTATGCATTGATTATAGGGATATTAACAAAGCTTGTCCAAAAGACAACTTTCCTACCCTCTTTGTTGATCAGATTGTCGATGACTGCATCGGAAGTGAAATTTTTTCTCTCATGGATGGTTTCTCCAGCTATAATCAAATCAACATTCCCGAGGATCAACATAAGACTGCCTTTATTTGTCCTTGGGGTACTTTTTCCTATCGAAAACTTCCTTTCGGTCTCAAGAACGCTGGCGCTACTTTTCAACGCACTATGTCTTATGCTCTTCATGATATCAAGAACATCATTCAACCATATTTGGACGATTTACCTGCTCATTCTATGCACAGAGTCGATCACGCAACCCACCTCTGAGCCATTTTCGTTTGCTATCAGTTCTACTGTATACGTTTGAATCCTCACAAGTGCGTTTTTGATGTGGAATCTGGCCGTCTTCTAGGTTTCATCGTTTCGTGTCAAGGGATCCAGGTGGATCCTTTAAAGGTTGAGGTGATTCTTAATCTCCCTCCTCCTTCTATGCTTCACCAGTTGCAAAGTTTGCAAGGGAAAGCAAACTTTCTTCGTCGTTTTATCCCAAATTACACCGGGATAACTCGTGGATTTACGTGGCTATTAAAGAAGGATTCAGAGTTCGTCTGGGATACCATCGCCAACAATTCTTTTGAGGCTTTGAAATTGTCCCTAACACGCGCTCCACTTCTTTTTCCCCCTGATTACATTTGTGATTATTTCCTTTATATTGCTGCCTCAGAGTACACTATTGGTATGGTTCTCGTTCAAGAGGATGATGCTCACGATGAACATGTTATTTACTACTTGAGTCAAAGTCTCACGCCGACTGAAATCAAGTATCAACATGTCGAGAAACTGGCCTTGGCTTCCGTCCAAGCCGTCCAATGCTTCTGAAACTATATCCTCTCACGCAAGACTACGATGATTTCTCATTGCAACCCTATGAAACACATTCTGACACATCAATTGCTAGGGGGAAAATACTCCAAATGGATTGTGATACTCCAGGAGTTTGACTTGGAATTCGAACACACCAAGTCTAGGAAGTCCTTAGTTTTTGCTGAGTTGATATGTGACTTTCCCCATTCGGCAACGGAAAATGTAGCAGTTGATTCATTACCCGATGAATCTATTTTCCTTATTAGCACTGATGATCTTTGGTATGGGGATATCATTATATATCTCCAAACCTAGAATTTCTGGCCAACTTTGTCCAATATTGAACGACGTCGCATATGCGATCAAGCTCGTCAATACATTATCCTCAGGGATACTCTTTATTGTCGGGGGATTGACTATGTTTTTCGACGTTGTCTAACGTTCGACGAAGACGAGAAAGCTCTGAATGACTGCCATTCTGGAGCATGTGGTGGTCATATGTTTGGGTATTCTACTGCCCAGAAGATCTTATGGGCAGGGTATTTTTGGCCTTATTTGTTTAACGATTGCATCATCACCATTCAGAAATGCCATGCTTGCCAGACCTATAATAACAAGATCCGGTCACATCCCGCTCCTCTTCACCCTGTGGTATCAGCTGGTCCCTTTGTGAAATGGGGCATCGATTTCATGACATGTCACCCTCACTCGGTCGGGGGGCATGGTTACATTATTGTAGCCGTTGATTACTTTATGAAATGGGACGAGGCAATGCCGACATTTGACAACACTGGAAAGACCGCAACAATGTTTTGTTTTTAATCATGTCATAGCTCATTTTGGTGTTCCCCAAGCTATCGTCACTGATCATGGTAGCCACTTTAGGAATTTTATGATGTTTGAACTTACTGAAAATTTGGGTCTTCGCCATGATAACTCAACACCCTATTATCCACAAGCCAATGGGAAAGTCGAAGCGATTAACAAAGTTCTCATAACTATGCTCCGACGAATGATAGGGATTCATAAAACAAGTTGGCACACAATGTTGTTTTCGGCATTGTGGGCTTACCGGACATCCGTCAAGTCCGCTACTGGGTTTACACCTTTTCGGTTAGTCTATGGTGTGGAAGCCATTCTCCCTATTGAATGCGAGATACCCTCTTTAAAACTAGTTGTTGAACTCCTACCCAACACTTCTGCCAAGGAAGAACGTCTATTGTATCTTATGCGATTGGACAAAACTCGGCGCAATGCCACCCTAGTCATAGAATCTCAGAAAAAGCATGTCAAGGCCCAATACGACAAGCATGTCAAGCCTCACGTTTTCTACGAAGGTGATCTTGTTCTTCTTTATGAACAAGATCGAGATATGTTAGGATCTGGGAAATTCGAACCCATGTGGCGAGGTCCTTATATTGTTCGACAAGTTTTGGAAAAAGGAGCTTATGAGTTGATAGATTACGATGGTATCCCTTTGAGTGAACCCAAGAATGGGTTGTACTTGAAGAAGTACTATGCATAAAATCATCTATGCATGAGTACTTGTATTTTTATTGTATCATACTTCTTTGTGTGTTACTATAGCTTTCTTTTGTCATTATCTGGTCTCTGCTCTTATGTGACATTGTGTTTGATTTCCAGATGTCTGAGTCTTCGCTACCCTATATTGGCTTCGCTGATGGCGCTAGCCGTAGTACTCAGAACCTTGCTTCTACTGCGTGGGCAATTTACACCCCTACAAACGAACTTGTCTCCTTACGAGGTGTGTGCCTCGATCGTGCGACCAACAACATTGCAGAGTATAGCGTCATTATTGAATTATTGGTTGATTCTATCTCGCTCGGAATTAGTCATTTGGTTGTGCGAATTGATTCGTAGCTTGTAGTACTATAGTTAAGTAATGTCTACTCTATTCGAAGTCCTACTTTGTTACGGGTGTATTTGCGAATTCGCCTCTTGGAACATTATTTTGATCACATTGAATATCAACATATTCCTAGATGTCTAAATACATTAACAGATGCATTGGCTAATTATGTATTGGACAAACATTTGAATCATTTATAAATCAATCACATCAATATTCACACAATATAAGGAAAACCGGTAGAAGCCGTCTGTATATATAACGATCAAAAGTATTTTTACAAAAAGTTTGTCCGAAGACCAAACTGTCAAAATATGAAGCTCATAGCTTCTACAAAGTGATGTCATGGATGACGTTCACGGTAACACACGACTGCCCGAGAAACCCTACGGAGCAGTCAACTCATGGACCCTAACACTCCTACAGTATGACGCTGATCATGTCGTGGAACCTCTTCCAGAGTCATGTCTGGAATATCTGCGGTCAAGCCCTCCAGATTTTGTTCCACCACTTGATAATCCTCTGCATATTGTGGCGCTGTCGCTACCTCTCCTCGCCGCTGAATGGGAGAAGTACCAGGAGGTCTGTAAGGTCCAACATCTATGACATCAACAATGATTTTGTATTAGTCTTTGAACGAACATATAAAACAAAAACATTTGAATATGATAAAAATTCACAAAACATTTAAAAAGAAAAATGTGTGTACTTCTTACCAAGGTCCCCCCACTGAGAATCCTCTGGAAATACTAAATCCATATCTCCTCGAAAATCCAACCTGGCATAAGCATAGTCGTCAACCATCAACAACTGTGGTTGAAGCCAGTCAAAGAAAGTATCATCATACTTGATGATCGGTCCAACCACGTGTCGGGCCATAAGCTGACACCATCTCAACATCCTTGGATACCTGGGAGCCAATATATTCCACTCAACCTGTAGCCTCAGTAATGGGAACCTCTCAAGGAAGAAAGACACCAACAAAGATCCGTACCCAAATTGCTTCAGGTCACCTTGTCTGCATTTGGTCAACTGCTTTTTTATACTATGAAGCACAACATCTGCCCAGTTTAACACCCGAGGTTCAGTACACTCGATGGCATACTAGAAGTAACTCTGTAACACCATGTGAATAGGATAAGAACTTCCAACCATCCAATCTATGGTGAATAGGATAGTACGGAGGGTCAAATCTCTTACCCCCCAAATAACTACTTTTCCCTTCTTTCTCTCTACCTCGGGAACGCAGTGTAAACGACAGTACTCACTCATGGGCAGCTCACCACCTCTGCCACCAGTCAGACTCACATAGTGCCCACGCCATGACAATCCAGTCAAAAAGTAAATGTACTCAATATCTAAGGACAGTGTGTGGACCCCCACATGAAATACCTGCTGATCAGGGTCCCACATACGCACCAAGTACTCTAACAACCTGACTTGGGCCCTCATACCCGAGATACGAAAGTACTTAAGGAGTCCACGATTTCTCAAAGAAGAAATAGTAGGTGGATGATTTCCGGCCATTGCATTGTCTTCTTCGTGCTCCCTTTCGCACCATTCAAGCACCATGTCGATGGCCAATTATCTACATAAGAGGCACAACAAGAAGATTAACAACTTTTTTCATGAATTCATTCTCTTTCATTGAGTAAAATTTTAAATTTTTTTTGAGCTTTGCGGTTCTCGCAGGTGCCCTTTGGGCACAGTGCAAGAACCTCACAGGCTGCCTTAGGCTCACCTGCGAGAATGCCCCATTCTCGCAGGTCCCGTGTAGCCCACCTGCGAGAATGGCAGCGTGCAAGTAGGGCTTGCAAAATCAACCCAAAAATGAATTTTAACCAATGAAATTGCAAAATTAAACCATGAAAGTGTTAAAGACAAAGAGCCTACCTTATTGTCATTGATGGCTCGCTGAATGGACACTCGTAACTCCTGCAATTTGACGTTGAACTTCGAGGGTAAAAGAGGGGTTTTTGAACTCAAATAGTGGAAAGGTAAAAATGATATGGTAAAAAGAGTATTTACTCCTTTTTATTTACTTTTACTAAGTCATTTGGTTTTTTATGATTATTTATCTATTAAACCCTAATCCCTAATGTCCCTTTGAGTGTAACTTTTGCAGGCATAATGACTTGATGGACAAATACAGGGATGAAGACATGTTTTTCTTTGTCATCGTGTGTTTTGGTTGTTTTTTATGGTTTTTGTATAAAACCTCGAGCGTGGTCTTTGTCCGTTCTTGTGCTCGCAAATACATGAGAACGCGATCGAGCATACTTTTATCACTTTTTCGGGCTCAGCAAGGTTATACGAAAAAGGAACCCCCCATGGAGTCCTCTTTAAGCTCTTTTTAGACTCTCTAAACATGAAAAGATCGCCGAGCGACCTTGCTATTTTCACGCTCGATAAAGTATCTAAAGTAAGCGTCTGGTGAGCGATAAGTTATCTCTTTTTCGGTCTCATCCAGACTATTTTACAAAAAATGAACTGAGAGAGTTCTCTTTTAGGTGTTTTTCCAAACTCTATAATCATGAAAAACCTTCGAGTTTTCTATCTTTGGACTCATTAAACAAACATCGACAGACCCATAATGGGACCGAACCACTCCTTCTCAGGGTTCGTTAAACATACTCTGAAGGACTTATCTGAAGGATAAGCTTATATCAACAAGCATATGTTATCCTCCTCAAGCTTTCATAAAAATAAAGAGGTACTCGCCAGAAATGGTGGGGGAAAATTTGGGAAAGTGATATGTTTTTCATTTTCATATTGATTGGCAGTAAGTGTCTCTCTTGAACATGACACCCCCTATTCATTACATTTGAAGCCGGTTTGGGAAATCCATTTGTCTCTCATTCGATTTGCTACAAGGTCATTCCCTGTGTCATCTTTGAGTCAATGCTGCCAAATCACTGGTCACGTCGTTCATATGTTCAAGAGAAGTCCATCTGAAACCTATATTGAGTCGGCCATATGCAGTTGTCCATTCTTTCCGTGTCGGCCTTCCCTGAGTCCGGTTCAATTTGCGTAATACTCTGTTTCACCTTCAAAATATGTTACTCATTTCGTGTCATTGATGGGGGATACATAAAGGCCCTCCTGTGACGAGTTTTGTTCCGTTGACTTCAGCTCATTATCCAGAATCAAATCTTATAAATTATTTGGTACCTTGGAGCTTGCATGCCTTAATGGCAGGTTTCCTCGCTTTCGACAGTGGGTTTACATCATTGACCCTTGATCGAAAGATTCCATCGAATGTTCGACTTCAACTCATTCATTCACACTCGATGGATTGTACTAGAGTACCTTGGGAGTCATTGACATCAATGGTGATTTCCCTCACACTTGTTAACAGTTTCATCAATGACCGGTAATCAAGTGGTTTCTTCCATGTTCGACTTCGACACATGTAATCACATGGTTAGATTCGTACCTTGGGAGATGAGATTGAAGACCCTGTATATCATCTCTTTTGTCCAGGTTGTAATGGATTATGTATAATTTGCAACACATAGATCCACTGTGTATGTCTCGTGGCTATGTCGTCTTAATTTGAAATTTCTCGCATAGATACACAGTGTATTCCTGGTGGCTATGCTATATTTTGATGGCATGGATCCACAGTGTATGATTGGTGGCCATGACCCATGTCTACAATGTCTTCAGTCTATGATCTGAGTATGGGAATGCCTACCTTAGAATTAATATATATGATATTCTGCAGATGCTTGATTGTTCGCAGGTTTCCGATTAGGTGTGCTCCTAGTTTCCGACACACACATGCAGCTTAAAACATCTTTCAGCTGTCACTGGTTCCAACCTCATACTTTGGGGGGAATTCTGTTACCCATGATTTTGGTCATCATGATGATGTATTGATGATGGTGTACTCATGCTCTTGATAAGAACTTTCTCCTGAGAAGAGTTACTTTCATCTCTTCCCAGAAAACTCATTTTTGAAGGAGGTTCACTAGCTGCTAATACATTTGGGTGTGAGAATGACTGATTCTTGTAGGCTACAAATAGTTATACTTCTTTATAAAAAAAACTACAAGTAAACCAAAATTATATTTAAAATATCTACAAGTAAACCAAAACACCACATGGAACTTGGCATATATATCAATATCTACATATTCATGAGGATTGCAAACTTTTACTAGTATAAAACCTACTTTTTAAAACACATCAAAACTCTTACCTTTTCATTGTTCTTTCGCCAGATCCATTAGCCCATACAACTTGATAAGAGTTTTCAACGAGATGCATTTCGATTACCAAGACCTTCATGAATCATAAAAGACAATTTTTTTTATATGAGTAAATAATTTATAATAAGA
>JZKD02S0797697.1:248370-259876 GCA_000966675.3 Picea glauca
CATCAGTAAGGCCCAACAATATGACCTTATTTATGTGCAGTCAGGGTACTTATACACAGTACTTCCTGATCTTCCAAAATCAGTGCCCTTTGGCCAAGACAAACCTGGCATGTCTAATTCAGAAGACGGACTAATCGGTGCCACCACACACCATGGTACACAACCCCAACCACCACAGATGCATGGACCACCCCAACACCTGCCTGCATATGGGGGCACTCCTTATTACCCCCCACCACCTTATCAACAACAATATCCCGTTGCTATACCTCCACCTATCAGTGGACCACCACAGGCACCTCCTGTACATTCACCTATTCCCACAAACAATGGTACTCCTTCAACATCCGCTTATAGTACTAGTGAAATCACTCCACCTTCCTATATACCTTATGGATCGGTACCACCACAAAACCCATACTTCCTATTTTCTGGTACTCCACAACCCATGGCTCCCCCACACCCACATGCGGGGGTAAATTTTGTTCAACCTTCGACTGCTCAACAATACCAAAATTTTGAACAGTTGAACACAGTCAACCCAACTCATCCTTCGAACAATGCCAAAATGAAAGGATGGAATAGGAATAACAATAACAACCCTGCTCAAGGTGGGAGTCAACCCCCACAGCACCAACCCACTGGGGGCAACCAGAACCAAGGGAACCAAAATCCCTAAGGGGGCAACAACAACAAACACCAGGGGCGAAATAATGTTAAAACCATTCACCCTTGTGCTCTTTGTGGTGATTTCGGTTAGTACACTCACCATTGCCCCCAGATCACTGATTTTAAGTGGTTGAAAGACTCGGGGAGTCTTCCCCATACCCCTTCAAAAACTACCCCTCAACAGGCGCCACAACAGTATGTGCAAAAATCCCCTCCTGTCGTGCTGCAAAATCCTATCCCACATCAAGGGGTGATAAACACCCAACAGTACATGCAGCATCCCCCACCTCATATGGGTCAATACCACAACCCTAACAATCCAGTAGAGCGTACAATTCTCCTCACCAGTGAGGAAGAAATCCTTCTGCAAACACGGAATCGTCAGTATCAGACACCAGCTGAGTCTACTCCTATCTCTCCAGAGACAAACCCTACACCGATGGGACACCCGTTGGTGATCCCTCGCCCTTCTGCCGAACCACCATTACGCATCCCTCGCATCCCCTTGCGCAGGAATGTTCACAACCCACAGGCTAGGGCCGCTCATAACTATATCTTGGTAGATGACTTAGCACAATCTCCGGCTGCCATGTCAGTCTTGGAAGTCCTCCAGACTTGTCCTACACAACGAAAGTCTCTACTTTCCGCCTTGGGGGCAGTCGACCCTGCAGATACTCGACTCATCACCTTTTATCTTGACAATAGCGAACCTCGTCTTCCCACCCTGGTCGCTATTCAAATACCAATAAAAATAAGGAACATCATAGTTCATCGGTGTATCATCGATGAAGGTGCATCTACATGCATCATTTCCAAAACAGTATGGAAGAAACTTGGTTCCCCGGAACTCATACCCTCTGCCATCACATTACGAGCTTATGACGGATGACCATCATCTCCCAAAGGGCTCTTCCAAAATATCCCTGTAGAACTCGGAGGCAAAACTATTCTCATCGACATCGAAGTTATCGACGCTCCGCTTGATTACAATATCTTGTTTGGACAGAGCTACATGTATGCTATGAAGGCAGTGGCATCATCCGTCTTTCGGACAATCATGTTCCCCCACAACGGAAAGATTGTAACCATCGACCAAGTCTCACATTATGAGCCAAACCCATCTGCCAACCTCGATAACATTCTTCCTCTCATCCACACCAACAAAGACGCATATCCACTCGTCGAGATGGGTCCTGGGATTTTTAAAGATCCATCCTTGTTAGGAACGTACCATGGAGCACCACCACTCCTTCCCCCTAATCAAGTATGCGTCGTCTCATCTAACAGAACACACATGGAGGATGCTCTTCCTCCTCAGGAGGCTTCAGTCATTCCTGATGTCTCAATAGTCGCAGAACCACTCCAGCTGGAGCCTCCTGCACCCTCGTCAACCTCAACAGTCCACAAGACTACATCCCCTCACAGGAATAATCCCGTCTTGGAAACCCTCCCCCAACCCCTCACCCAAATTCCCTTCTTTACCCTCCACCAGGTATAGAAGCATTTCAGGTAGCCGCAACGCTCACACTACCTAATATGGTGTTAGCCATCCCAGTTTGGTATTTACACCCACCAGAGATGGTCCCTCGACCATCCCTTCCCCCACAAGAAGGACTTCCCATGACGATTCCCGTCCTTACACCCACTACCCCCATACTCACAACCCCCCCTACTACAGCTGGGGGCAGGAGGAAGAAGAAGGAGCCCACCGCTCCCCTTCCTCCACCCATCCCACCACCTTGCACATTATGTGAGAAAGAGGGCCACCAAACCAACAATTTTCCATCCCTACCTGAATTACAGAATTTGATTCCACTCAATCAAACTCCCACAACACCCATCACTACTGCTAGTCCCACTACCACCCAACCTTCGAGTAGTAAAGGGTTGAGGACTAAGTTCGCGTGTGCTATCTGTTCCAAATATGGCCATTACACCCATCATTGCCCAGCACTGCCACGCTTTCGGAAGACATTAGAGGTTGTACGCCAGAACGTCCAGAACAACCCACGCCCTGCTACGTCCTCATCAAACATCACTGACATTCGCTATGTCACCACTACAGTCAATGAACGTATGAGATGCCCTTTCTCTCTCTGCGATTCATTGACTCACTTTACATACCAGTGTCCAATGATCCTTGCATAAAGGCAACGTCAATTGGCCCTGCTTCGTCAACCCGCAGAGATGACCAATGACCTTCCCTTGTCAGTAGTAGGTCTTCATGTCATTTCTTTCGAGCCCGAGGCACTTCCAACGCCTCCATGGTTCTTTAATGACATCTCTGAGGATTTACCCCGCAATCCCCCCAACTCTCCTGTTCATTCCTCTATGGAAATTCACCACCCAACCACCACGGGTACTCCTCAGTACTTCAATATATGGTTCATGTCGAGTGAACCCTCACCATCTGCTCACACCACTCCCCTTTCTTCTCCAGCAGGGGTCAATCACACTAGCGGTGAGATCACTCCTCACGACCCCTTGTATTCCTGGCGTTTCCAATGCGATGAGGAAATCCTGGAAGAGATACAACGCCCAGACTCTCCTTGGGACGCACTACATCATCGTGCACTCTTCCTACCACAGGAAGCCCTCATGCCTCCTAACCAAAACCCCATTTACGCAGTCGAAACCAAAGATTTTATCCCATCTGGGCCTATCGATTGGTTCAACAATCCCATTCCTACCCCTGACGCTTTTGATGACATTTCCATTAAAAATGGCATCGTCGAAGAAATCATCATTGGAGCTGCTTGCACTCCTCAAGAAATCACCGCATATAAAGCCCTCTTCCAGGAATATAGGGATATTTTCGCCTGGTCATACACGGAGATGCCTGGCCTCGACCCATCCATTGTCTAACATCACATCGACACCTGGCCCGACATCACACCAGTTCGTCAGAAACAACGACTGCTACACCCATCCAAGGCTGCGACTATCAAAGCCGAAATTGACAAATTACGTACAGCCGGGTTTATTTACCCCATCGCTTACACGTCATGGGTTTCAAACCCTTTACCCATCGACAAAAAACAGGGCACGATCCGCATTTGCACAGACTTTCATGATCTCAATAATGCATGTCCGATAGACAACTTTCCAACGCCATTCATCGATCAAATTATCGACGACTGCGCTGGCCACGAGGCTCTCTCCTTTATGGATGGATTCTCGGGCTATAACCAAATCCAAATCCACCCAACCGATTAGTATAAAACCGCATTCATTACCCCATGGGGTACCTTTGCATATCGTGTCATGCCTTTCGGCTTAAAAAACGCCGTCGCAACCTTCCAGCGGGCCATGACATACATCTTCCACGATCTGGCTAAAATCATCCTTGCCTACTTGGATGACCTCACAACACGTTCCAAGAAACGCACCCATCATCTTGATGATTTACGAATCATCTTTCACCGGTGTCGCCAGTACAACATCCGCTTGAACCCTCTCAAGTGTGTGTTTTTCGTCACCGTCGGGCGACTCCTCGATTTTATCATGTCTCAAAGCGGTATTACTGTGGACCCCCTCAAAGTCAAAGCTATCACCGAAATTCCACCTCCTAGGAATTTATGGCAACTTCAGAGTCTTCAGGGCAAAGCTAACTTTCTTCGATGCTTTGTCCCAGATTACGCCATATGCGCACATGGTTTCCTTCGCTTACTACGTCACGACATCCCCTTTCACTGGGATGACTATGCCCAACATTCCTTTGACGATCTGAAAGCAGCGCTTTCAAGTGCACCCTTGATTAGTGCACCTGACTGCAATCATGACTACATCCTCTATGTATCAGCATCAGCTGTATCAGTAGCCGGCGTCCTCGTCCAGCTCGGAGATGAAAATTGTGAATATGTCATTTACTACGTCAGTAAGAACCTCTCGAGACCACCCTTGAAGTACAAACACAAAGAGAAACTTGCTCTTGCAGTTGTCCTCGCAGTCCAGAAACTGCGCCATTACATTCTTCTTTGCACCACGAAGGTCGTCGCAGATTCCAACCCTATGCAATATTTTCTCAGTTGTCGACAAGTTAATGGAAAATTCGCTCGATGGATTGTTATCCTCCAGGAGTACGACCTCGAGTTCTCAACACCTAAGAGTAAGAAGGCCCTCGTTCTCGCCGAACTTGTCACGGTCCTTCCCTTCGACATCACCAGTGCCTCTGTCAACACCGACTTTCCTGATGAACATCGCTTTTACATCGCTTCTGATGATCCTTGGTATGTCGACCTTCTCGTCTACCTACGAACTCAAAATTTCGGTAACCACCTTTCATGAGATGATCAATGATGTATTCGCCACCAGCCCCCCCACTATCTCCTCATCAGAGACATCCTATACCGGTGGGGCGTCGACACCATTCTTCGTCGTTGCCTGACTATTGACGAAGCCGACAGAGTCTTAAATGACTGCCACAGCGGCGCATGTGGGGGCCATCTTTCGGGTATCTCCACGGCTCAGAAGATTATCCGAGCCAGTTACTTTTGGCCTACCTTATTTCACGATTGCATTCATGCCGTGAAACGATGTGAGCAATGTCAGCTCTACGCCAACAAAGCCCGAGCGCCCCCCGCTCTTCTTCACCCTGTCATTACCGCGGGCCCTTTTTGTAAATGGGGAATTGACTTTATGACTTGTAATCCCCCCTCCAGCAATGGTCACAAATACATTGTTGTAGCCATTGATTACTTCACCAAATGGGCCGAAGCTATGCCCACTTTCAACAACACCGCTGACACGCTTCTTCTTTAACCACATCATATCCCGTTTTGGCATACCACTCCAACTTGTTTCCGATCATGGGAAACACTTTGAGAATGAGATCTTCGTCGAACTCTCATCTCGGTTAGGCTTCTCTCATGAGTTTGCCTCACCATATTACCCTCAGTCAAACGGACAGGTCAAGGCAATGAACAAAGTCCTCAAGACCATGTTACAGCGCACGGTTAATAAACATAAAACAAATTGGCATCATATGTTATTTTCCGTGCTATGGGATTATCGAACGGAAGTAAAAACCGCTACAGGTTTCACGCCATTTCATTTAGTCCATGGGGTCGAGGCAACTCTTCCCATCGAGTGTGAAATTCCCACCCTCCGCACCGCAATTGAGCTATTACTTGACACTGCTCCAATGGAGCAGCGTTTCTAAACTTGGAGTCTCTGAATGAAGATCGTCGATCTTCCTTACAGAACAATGAGGAAGCTAAAAAATTATCCAAGGTTACCTTTGATCGCCATGTCAACCTTCGTTCATTCCGAGAAGGCGACTTCGTCTTGGCCTATGATATCGCTCATGATACCTTTGGCCATGGAAAATTTGAATCACTTTGGCATGACCCTTACATCATCCAACATTGCCTCACCAAAGGCGCATACATCCTGGCCTCCCCTGAAGGCCTCTCACTCAAAGAACCCGTCAATGGGTTATACCTCAAGAAATTTTATGCTTAGAAGTAGTCATTCTACTTTCGGTTATTTTTTCTTGTTTAGTGTTTTTAATCTTGTTTTTTCCTACCCTCTCGTCTAAACTATCCTTTGTGCTATTGACATATGCTTCCTCCACCAGCCTACCACATCGGTTATGCCGACGGCGCCAGCCGTTGAACACAAAATCTCGCTTCGGTGGCTTGGGCTCTCTATACCCCCTCACATGAAATGCTATATTCAAGCGGCATATGTCTGGGGCCAGCAACCAACAACCAAGACGAATACTCTGTGGTCCTTGGCATCCTGGCCGACGCCCAACGTCATCATATTCGTCACCTTAGCGTCTTCCTCGACTCTCAACTAGTCGTTCTCCAGCTCAACAATGTTTACTGTGTACGCGATCCGTGCCTCTTTCGCAAATACCTGTAGGTCAGATTATTATCTCGACATTTTGATTCCATTACATTTACACATATTCCAAGACAATTGAATCAAACAACAGATGACATAGCTAACATGGTGTTAGATTGGCATATATCACATCAAGCTACACATACATAACACATCTCACAAATCTTGTCACAACATATAGATAGAATAGACATCATCATCATCAACAAAACAAATACATGTAGACAACATCAAGATCTAAAAAATATGTATACTCATCTATATATCAAGGCCTCTCCGACCATCTGAATGTTTACATACAAAAAATACATATGCCCGCAGGCCAGTGCCACACCTCGGTACAAAAAATCGGCTCACCAGCCTATATATAATCAAAAAGGTATACATCATACATCAGGGTTCCTGCATCGCACCCCCACCTTCTCCTCCCTTAGGAGGAGGTGGTGGCCCACCCCCGCCTGCCCCAGGCAGTGGTGGAGGACCACCCATCGGACCCTCCTGCCCCGGCGGCAGGCGTCCACTAGTCATCGCGGCAAGCACAGCTGCTCGTCGCACTATACCCCGCCATGGTAGCGGTACTCCTATACAATGCTCCAGGAACCCCTCGTCCTGGATGCGTATCCACATGCCCTCAGGCACGTCCTACAAAACCGTCTCCAGAAGACAGTGTATATCATCAAAATCTACTCCGATTGCCGCCGGAGGAGCGTGTGATGGCCCCGCACCAGGGTCATCGAACCGACGCCTCCTCGTTGCCCTCTCGGGCTCTGATGGTCACCCTGCGGCCTCATCCCGCTGACGCCTCTCTCCACCCGGAATTCTCTCCGACTCTCGTTGAACCGACACTCTCTGCAACTCCACCTCGCGCCCGCGAGGTGCCACATCTGCACAAGCAACAACAACAAACAAACGATTGTATCGGCATCTATATCACATACATATAAATTGATATCTCAAATGATAACATAAATAAAAAAACACACATAATACTCAACATACCTCGATGGTCAAAAGCCTCCCCAGGAGGAAGCATCATGTCCGGGTCTCCCCGGAAGTCAACCCCAGCATAGTGGTACTGCAGTATCACCTGCGGCATATGCCGCCATATCTACGCCGCCTGCGCCGAAAAATAGTGGCCACCTTCTCCACCACCATGGCAAACCAAAACTGATGACCACCACCTCAAGCGCAGCTCTCGTGCCCCTGGAACCTCAAGTAGAACCCTCAGGCGCAACATCGACACCCTCTCTAAAAACCAGTCTACCAGGATCGAGCCAAATGCAAACTCCTCGGCACCTGTGGACCGACAATGGTCCAACTGCGCGATCATCTGCGCATGCAGAGTCAACCCCCATGCGAACTGCTCACAGCCCACCAACACCCTCTCCAGCACCAACAGCTGGCCACCACTAATCCGTTGGGTCGCCAGTGACCCGTATACACGTACGATCATCGCCACTATGCAACGATGAGTCAGGGAGTCTATAGCACTCATGCTCACCACCGTCCCTGACATAAAGTCCGGGCCTAAGCAGTATCGCGTGCCAATCATATCCAGGGGTGTATCCCTCGGTAGCATGGGCTTTGCTAGTAGAGGTGTTCCCCGGAAGGGGAGCCCAGTCAAAAAGTATATGTCCTCCACCGTAGTGAAGGGGATCTTCTCTCCTCGCACGAGGAAGCAATGCAGCTCCGGGCTCCACATCTGGAGCAGGAACTGAAGTAAATACTCATGTGTCCGTATCAACGGACACTCAAAAAACTTTAGCAACCCACAGGTTGCTAAAATCGCTCGCACCTCAGGCCCCGCATTGGCCATAGCCTCTCGCAACTGCGACCAGTCTCGCTCATGCCACCGAACAACCATAGTCATTGCTAGCCACCTGCACACAACACAGAGTCCTATATTAGCTTATGCAACCATCAAATGCATCAAAAAGACTCATTTTTCACCCTTCAATCTTGCCTCATAGGTGCGGTTTTTTCACCCACAGGCGTGCACATATGCGCGCCTGTTCACTACACAGGCGTGCTCCTGAGCGCACCTGTTCACTACACAGGCGCGTTCCTGAGTGCGCCTGTCCAACTTACAACCACGCTCAAGAGCACGACTTTCCACCTCATAGGCGCGCACGGATGCGCGCCTGTCCACCTCACAGGCGCGCCCCTAGGGCACGCCTTAAATTACCCTACCCGCTCACCCATGCGCTCATATTCAGTGCACAGGCGCGCACGTATGCGTGACTTCCACTGAATCGCTCATGCATATGGGCCCACATCCTATCAAAAATCCTCTTAAACCCCTTGTACGGTCCCCCATACGTAACCTGCCCAAAAATTGAAAGCCTATTTCTATGCAGGATGATCAGAGCACTAACCTGACACTCGCAGAACGCTGATCGGATGCCTCGTCCTCCCCGAATCTCTCAATCTCCTCTGAAATCTGCTCGTCCAGTCACTGTAGCAGCAGGTACAAATGAGGTGGCAATGTGGGCCCTACAGCTATATATAGGCCTTTTGCCAAACTTCCACTCACCATTCCGGGAGCCCAAGGTGTCCATTTTTCAAACTATCTTCAGCCATGGGATCAGCGTCTCGCCACCTACATCATAGCTGTCCCTGGGTCACTTTTCATCCTGAGCCCCCGGGGCACCTTTTTTTTCATATCATGGTTAGGTACACACATGCATTTTCACATTTGTAAAATACATGCTCATATCTTTGATTCCCTTCAGATATTGTTCACTTTGGGTATTTGGTTGTTATGTGCGCAGGTACTTGCTCATCGGTCACCAACATCATCCCTTCAGGTATATATTTAGCACTGGCATGTAGTCTCTCCCGCTGTATTGCATTTACATTTCCAATCACACCTGCCGATATTGACCTTTAGGATCCTCATTCCCGGCTCTGCAGTACCCACACCTCCATTTTTGCATCTTCGGTGTTGTAACCCTGTAGAATTCTCACCCACATGAGTTGTCCCATTCATAGCACCTTTTGGAACTTATGACACTCATGATGTTCTTCATTATCCTTTAGGGATGGGAGTCCCAATAGTCTTTCATCATGTTGCGAATCAACCACATACTCCTTCTCTTCATTTTGCTAGCTTTCCCACATGGACTCCCCGATTATCTCTTTATGGTTCTATTTTTTACCTGCACCTCCGCAGGATCATGAACCCTCCATTTCATCCACAATCAGTTTGCCCCTCTGCGAACCTACCTTTATTTCACCCACCTCATATAGAAACTCACCAATGGGGCTACCACCCTTCATCAGTTTTCCCAGAAAATTTTTCCCTCCCTGGGGCACGCATTTACACTGGGGCACCTGTTTCTGTATTTGTACATTTCTCCCCCAAATTATTCATTATTTATTGTACAAACGCCTTTATTTCCAGTCATTACATTTTCTTTTGTCGTCACCAATGGCGACTTGCTTTCTTTTGGCCACACGCAACCCATGTCACCCTTGGTTGGAGTTCCTTATCATCTACCCTTGCTGGAATTGTCCATATATTCAGAGTACTCCACAGGTCACTTACCTCTACCCTCTGAATTTGTTCACCTTGTCCCGCCTCTGGCACAACTCATCACCGGTCTTGTTGTCCCCCTAACACTCGACCTTGTTACATGGTTGCGTCCACTGTTTCATCTCATACATCCTCCAACCAAGGGCAGTCTTGAGTCTTCCCACTTCTTGACTTCGTCTATGTACCTCTGCCACTTCCTCACCTCAGTAGATTCTATGAAGCACTTTGCTTTTGGGAGTCGCGTTCCCCTTTTGTCGACAACAACACACTTTTTCCAGAAGGGCGACAGTATCTTGATTCTCATTTTCCATTTAATGAGATATCTCGGACGAAACAGGGTGAAACACCATTTCTCCCTGCTGTCGTTGGCCCCCATAACATTCGACGCCAATACTTTATCATGTTATGGTGGGTCTTACTTTGCGACTATTGCAGTTATTTTTACCATTTTCCGAAGACCTCTGAACTTGGTAGGGCCATCAATGCCCGCATCATCGTCGCTGCTTCCTACCACGACCATTACCTATTATTCAGAGTATTTTTCTTTTGTTGAATTGTCTTCCTCCTTTATTATCACCGCCCCTGAGGGCACTGCAGTTGTCTACATCAAAGCTTCCATCATCATTTTTCAGAGTTACATCACATGAGCATGGGGCATGCCCGCCTCGTTTGTACACGGTTGTATATTTTCGGCACCTTATGAAAGGTCAGGTTCTACCGGTTCCTTTCTTCTCCAAAGGATTGCTCTACAGGGTCTCACTATTGCTCTCTCTTACAACCACATTCTCAGTAGAAGAAACATTGATGGATTTTGGCTATACGTATGCTCCTAATCTCATCCATCAAGCGACATCTGTTATCACTGAAATTTCGTCCGCACATGGCGACAAGAACTCAACATCATCAAACAGGAATGAAGTCATTCATGGCACTGAATTAATTTCATAGCATTGCAAAAGGGTCAAAAACTATACAAAATAACCAAAAAATTGAAGGGCTCTTTACAAAAGATGGGTGCGCGTGCATATGCACAGAACAGGAACGTACAATGCGCGCATGCGCGCACGATGCGCGGTTGTTGGCGCAAAAACTCACGCACCTGCTAAACGACGCATTTATGGAATTGGTCGGCCTCCCAACCACTTGTGGATCAGCTCCCAAGCCGATTTGAATCCCAAGTCTGAGCTGAATCCGCATGGTAGGTTGGTCAAAGACCTAATTAAGCCTTAAAGAGCCCCTTTTCACACCTCAAAGGAGTTACATAATCACCCAATGCTATGCTATAAAAATCCATGAAGAAACATCATTTTCTCAAGGAATTTCATGTAATGTAATGTTTCTTAGATTGTTTTAAGGACTCACTCCTTGGCAATAACACATTAGCACCATTTCATTGAGCCATTCACCTCTCCATTGAGTGAATGTGCTTGGAGTTCTTTCACCATCATTCTC
>JZKD02S0797697.1:269678-313372 GCA_000966675.3 Picea glauca
TTCTTACTGCTTCCATACTTATTATTGACAATTACCTTGCCTTCCCGGTAGGGTAATGAAAGGAAGGTAGGGGGAATGAACAGATACTGATCTTATCCTTCTACTGATAGGGACTAAGGGGTCAAGCTCGTAAATAATACAGAGGGAAAGAGAAGGCATAGCTCCATAGATCACCCTCTAGCTGGCATAGACCCAGGGAATATATATAAGGATAAAGGCTCCACTCACCTACCTAGACCAGGCTAGGCATACCACCTACCATAACTTACTTACTGGCCCTGCCATGCCTACCTTTTATTACAAGCATGCCTACCCCCATCCAGACTCAGGTAGGTTGGGTGCTATATAAGGGGGAAAGGGTCTATATCTTTATATATGCTCCCTCTGGCTTCACTGCCATGCCCAAATCTACCTGCCTACTCACTTGCCATGCCTCCCTCCACCTATCAGGCTAGCCTAACTACCAGGGCCATGAAAAGCCCTATATTTATTCCCCTCAAAGGGGCTTTGTAAGGACTTGTCTGGAGATATCTGTCTCACTAAGTAGTAACCTTGCTACCTCATCCCCTAACGACTGCTCTATCTTAGTGTTTGTTCGCGTGACAAGGATACAATAAAGAGCATTTATGCACTCGACCAACGTGAAATTCATAGTCGTAGGAGAGGACACAACACCTTATAACTTGAACATTTTCACATCCTTTCAGGACCTTTTAATGAAGGGAATCCCCGTAGAAAAATCCCTTTCCTTTGCATAGCTCAGGTTAGGTTATCCTTACCTTCACGTTCAGGCTTTGAGGGGAATAAATCTAGGGAATTTGGTCTACTTATGTACCAAATGTTTAATTGTGATTAGACCATATGTGTCACTTGTCATTATGTAACTAGACCACCTGGAGGTATTATCTGCCACATCAGCTGCCAACAATCATTTTCCACATCACCTATATGGTGCCACTTGTCAATATCTAGAGCTACCACTTGTCAACATGTGAGCCTGCCATGTGTCTCTCTCATATGATGCCACATGTCTCTTCAAGGTTGACTTGAAATTTGACCAGCCATAACTTTTGCATACGAACTCCATTTGAGGAAAAAATTGCATCGTTGGAAAGATTGTGATGCACTCTATGTATTGATGGTGGTTTCAAGAGATTTGAGGACAATACACTTTCTAGAATTTATGATCCCTTATGGACCCCTATGAGCGTTTTGTATCTTTCTGGACCTCTGTGAGTGTTATTGGATCCTCCTGGATCATTCCTTCCCACTGGGAGGATTTTGGACCTCCAAAAGGTTTATATTAAATGAGGGAGATGCCTCCCCACTTGACCTGTGTCTCTTCCCCATTTCTAGACCACTTGGATCATTACAATCAACTGAATAACAAGGATGAAGGCTGAAATAATGTTGCTAACATAATAAATCATTCTTGGACTTCCACATCTATCTGCATTTATATTTTCCACCACTTTCCATGCACAACATATCAACAGTAGTAGCAAACATATAGATGCTACTAATAATGAATTAACAACATTCTTATGCTCCCTGACAAAATCTATGTCACTTGCATGTAATGGACCTTTATGTGGAAACTTTGGACAATTTTGAAACATTTCATGACTAGAAGATAACTTGACTATATAATTATCATGTCCTTCACTTTCTTTTGCAGACATCATAGAGACATTCTTGCATGCATTCACAACACCTACATCGGTGATTTGTGTCTCCTCACCTGATTCAAATCCCAAACATTGTTGGACTGTGACAACAACCTTTTTCTTTCCTTTTCCTCCATACATTTCAGGCCTTAATTTAGGATGCATCTTCCAACAATGATCTTCATCATGTTCACTTTTCTTGCAATGAGTACATGTGGGATTTGCTTCTTCCTTCTTTACTATAGCTACATGTTTCTCTTTTCCCTTGTTATTACTTCCCTTTTGTTGAGCAAACTTCCTAAATGAACCATCTTTAGAATATCCCCCCCTGGAATCAAGATGTACATGTTGTAACGTCCCCCAACCCAACCAAGGGACATTATAATGCATAATACTCTTAAACATCAAATTTACGGCCAAATAAATTAATTCATTTACTGTTACTCAATTTCCTATAGCTTTCAACTACAAATTAAAACCGATTTAGCCACTATCTACAACCACAAAATAGAAGCATCTACATCATGTTATTAATAAACATGAAATGAATCTAAACAACTCATTACAACAACATATAAATCACTTTCAAATACACATAGTTCATGCACATCAATTAAACACATAATTTAACACAACAGTAAGATAAAACACTTATCTTTCCAAAATAATTATGTAACCAGCTGCTTGGGATAGATGTTCCACCCAACCATAGACTAAATTTTCCAAATCTCAACAACCAGTCACCCCCGAGTTGAGGCTAGCAATCCACAAAAGAGGGTGGTCTCTCACAGTCCACTCACAACTCATAAAACTCTCAACCCAACCGATATTCTCCTATAGCTAACCCAATTTTCCACCAACTCTCTTCCTCTTGACCTTTCTAACCCAAGAAATATACCCCTTCACTGATGTCAGTCCCTCAGGTGTCCCATTCATTTATCAGGGTTTCTCTAGCACATGCAACTAGGAATATCTCGGCTGAGAATTTAAGGGAATTTGATGCTAGGAAAAATATCAACAAACCAACAACAAACACTTGTTGTTTTAGCGCAACTCACCTAGGATTTTACTCCTCAGACCTGAAAACCTACGTCTTTAGTTCCCCATCTCTAATTCGCTCCAATTACGCTCCATAATTCAGCTTCCTCTCGCCACACCATCTCTGAGCTCTTTGTTCGCTTCCCACACACAAACTTGACTAACTAAAAGTTGTTGTTCCCACCCATACAAATTTCCTCTCTTTGAATTGCATTTCTTGACTCACACTCTTCCTCAAGCTGATTGTACTCAACTCCCATTTGCCCAATAACTTTGGGATGTTACTACTCACACCCACCTTCTTACACGTATTCAATGATTGGCTTAGGGAAGACTCAATAAAAAATGGTAAGGTTCATATACAAATGGAAAATTTAGGAAAATGGAATAAATCAATATGCATGGGTAATCCCCCCCCTTGGACCCCTCTTGGACATTATCCTATACACTCCCATCTCTTGTGGATTAATTCATCCTTCATCTCTTTTCCATGTTCCCTTAGCAGCTGGCATCACAATGTTTTATTAATAAAACAAGGAAATACAATTCACATATTATATATACATAAGAATAAATTAAACTGGGATTATAGTGGGGATGTTACATTCCCCCTCCCCTACAATTGTGAGTCTTCCTTGATGCACTCTATACCAATATACATATATATGTATGCAAATTTACATCACATAAAATAAAAATTCTGCAATTTAACAACTCCAACAATAGCTCCAACCATATCTCATGTTCCTCTCAACTCACCGATCCAAGGAATGCACCATTCATTTATCAGATTTAACCCAAGGGATGTTCCATTCATTTATCAAGGATAACCCAAGGAATGATCCATTTGTTTATAAAGGTCCCTAGCATAGTTTTCCAGGACTATGAGATGTGGTTTCAAAATTTTAGCTGCTTAAAATGGAGTCTTGCATTATGTTTTCTTCAAAATTGTAAAACAATTGTGAGTATTCTGCCCACATTTATTCTTCATGTTCCCATGTAGCATCTTCAGGACTGTAGAAGGTCCATTGAACCTTTACCATCCCTATGTATTTGTTCCTGAGCACTTTGAATTTCTGGTCCAGGATGCGTATTGGTTCCACCCAAAAATCCCCTTCGTGCTCCACCTGGATCACATTCCAATCAATTATGTGGTTAGGATCAAGAAAATATTTCTTTAACAATGACACATAAAATACATTATGCACTCTCATGGATGCAGGAAAAGTTAACATGTGTGAAAATATCCCTATCTTTTCTTATATTCAAAAGGTCCACAATATCTTGCTTCCAACTTTGGGAAACTTTCTAATCTTATTGAACTTCTCTTGTCCTTTACTTTTAAGAACAAATATTCTCCCACTTTAAAATATCTGAAAACTCTTTTCCTTTCTACATAAATTTTATTCATATCTCAAGCATCCTTCAAATTCTTCTTTATCTTTGCCATTTGATCTTCCATTTCTTTTAACAATTCTAGCCGAACAAATTCTCTGTCTGTTGGATTATCCCAACTCAATGGTGTGTTACATTTTCTGCCATACAATGCTTCAGACAAACTCATTTTCAATGAGGCCTAATGTCCATTATTGTATGCAAATTCAACTAAATGGATTTAATCCTCCCACTTTGATTATTGATACATCACGTACATTCTAAGCATGTCCTCAATTATCATGTTAGTCCGTTATGTTTACCCATCTAACTCTGGATGATATGTTGTACTAGGATTTAAATTTTTCCCAAATATCTTGAACAAACCCTTGCAAAAATTGGAAATAAACTTTGGGTCTCTATCTAATACTATTTTCTTAGGCACTCCATGTAGCCTATCAATTTATTTCATATAAATATCCACAATATTTGTTGCCTTCTGTGCAATCTTTACTAGAATAAAATGTGTTCCTTTAGTCATTTTATCCACCACCACCATGATGGAATCATGTTGCTTCACTGTTCTAGACATCTTAGTAATAAACTCAGTTGTAACTACTTCCCACTTCCATTATGGAATGGGAAATGGCTATAGAAAACCTGTTGGGTGTCTATGTTCTGTCTTTACTTTTTTGCATTCTAGACATCTAGCTATGTAATTTGCCACTTCTTTCTTCATTCCTGGCCAAAAATATTGGCTTCTTACTATTGTAATTGTCTTGTGATATCCTGGGTGCCCTGCATATGGAACATTATGAATCTCCTTCAACACTACATTTTTCAGCTCTCTGAAATTCGACACATACACTTTACCTTTGTACATGAGAATTCCATCTTCTTTTAGCTCATAATATTTTTTTTTTCTTAAAGTTACCTTGATGTAATGCCACTTTTATTTTTAAATTATTTTGATCTGAATTTTCTGCTTCAACAATTATGTCTTTCAGATATGTCCTATACGTGCTAACGACTGCAATATGTACTTCATGAGGTATCCTGCTGAGTGCATCAACCACTTGATTTTCCTTTCCCTTTATATGCTTAATTTCAAATTCATATTCACTCAAAAATTCCATCCATCTAGTTTTCCTAGCATTTAGTGTTGGTTGTCCAAACAAATGATTAAGACCATAGTGGTCTATTCTTAGCTCGAATTTATTACCCATAAAGTAATGCCTCCAAATTTTCAATGCATGTACAATCGTTGCTAGCTCCAAGTCATGTGTAGAATAATTTCTCTCATTCTCTTTTAATTTTATGGACTCATAGCATACCACATGGTCCTTTTGATTGAGAACTCCACTAAGTCCTTCCTTGCATGCATCGGTGCACACAACAAAATCTTCATTTGGATATGAAATATTCAATATTAGTGCACTTGTCAATATTCTCTTCAACCGTTGAAAACTCTTTTCACACTTTGAAGTCCATTCAAATTTCAATCCCTTCTTTTGAAAAGAATTGATTGGACTCACAATATTTGAAAAACCTTTTATGAATCTTTGGTAATAACCAGAAAGACCCATGAATGATTTGACCTCTATCACATTCTTTGGCACTGACCATCCTCTGATGGCCTCTATCTTCTCAGGATCAAATTTTATCCCTATTGCTAATATTATACACCCCAAGTAGTGAATCTTCTTTTGATAAAAGACACACTTACTTAGTTTAGCATACAATCTATGCTCTCTTAAAAATTGAAATACCAATCTTAAATGTTGCTCATGTTCCTATTTTGATTTAGATTAGATGAGGATATCATTTAGGAACACAATCACAAATTTGTCCAGGTATTCCCTAAACACTCCATTCATTAGACACATAAAAAATGTTGGGGAATTCGATAGCCCAAATGGCACTACTGTGAATTCATAATGCCCATATCTTGTTCTAAATGTTGTCTTGTTGATGTCTTCTTCCTTTATCCTTACTTGATGATAGCCTAATCTCAAGTCAATATTTGAAAATATTCTTGCACCTTTCAACTGATCAAACAAAACATCAATTCTTAGAAAATGATACTTATTCTTTATGGTAACCTTATTAAGTTGCTTAAAATCAATCCATGACCTTAAAGTTCCATCCTTATTCTTTACAAAAAGAACTGGGGCTCCCCAAGGTGACACACTTGGGTGTATATATCCCTTCTTCAAAATTTCTTCAACATGCATCTGCAACTATTTTAATTCTAGTGTGCCCATTTTGTAAGGTGTTCTATACACTGGAGAAGCTCTTGGCACTAAATCAATAGAGAAATCAATGTCTCTCTTAGGTGGAAATACTGGAACTTCTCTAAAAACATTTTCAAAATTCCTCAAGACCTGATTATATTTAATGCTTTCCACTCCGTCTTTGGCTTCCTCATCCATATGAGATACAAACATCTAACATCCCTTCCTGAAGCTCTTCTTCAGCTGCATAGCTAAAATATCTCTAACCAATACAAATCTTGGAATGCCTTGAATATTTCCTTGTTGCCCTTCCTTATCGATACATGTGATTTTCGTGTTGTACTAATCTAGGACAAAATGATGTTTTTCCAGCCAATCCATTCCAATTAGACAATCATATGAACCCAATGGTATGATTTTTACATATAGCTTCATGTTGAGTCCATTCATGTCTATTTGACAATCTTTAACCAACTCATTGATCTTTCTCTTAGCCCCCGTAGCTAACTGAACTAACCAAGATTTTTTATTCGTACTTCTTTGCAAGTGAAATATTTCAACAATGATAGCATTTATGTAACTATGCCTAGCTCTGGAATTAATTAAAATTTATATGGGATGGTTATCAATCTTACCTTCCACTTCGATCATGGGGGATTTATATTCTTCCTGCTTGTTGTCCAAAGATACATAAATCCTTGGTATGCTTCCTCCCATGTCTTCCATTGTTTCATCCTCTTGAATGTTGTGGACAATCTTCATTCTTTCTCCTTTTTGAGGGAAGTCCCTATATAAGTGATTCCCCTCACATCCCCAACATTGAACATGTTGTTTCCTTGGGCTTTTCCCAAATGAATCTTCATTCTTTTGATCATTTTGGGTTGTCTGGCCTTGATGATTTGTTTGGGAGTTATTTCTGAAAAAGGGTGGTTTAAAACATTTCTTCCTTTGATCCTTTTTGCCTTTCATCTTGTCATTCCAAGCCTTTTGGAACACTGGCCTTCCTTTTCTTTACTCATAAAGGTGCCTTGCTTTCCTTATGGTTTCTTCCAAGGTCTTGGGGTTATCATATTGAATCTTGTCACTATAGAAGGAAGGTAACCCACTTAGAAAATTTTGGATTTTAACCTTCTCATCCTTGATTAAGTTAACATACTTCAACAATTCAAAGAACCACTTTTCATTATCCTCCATTTTCATGGGTCCCAACTTGAGTTGAAAGAACTATTTCATCTTTCTCTCATAATAATGCTCGAACAAATATTTCTCTTTGAAATATCCTTTGAACTGCCTCCATGAGATCCTGTTGTCATCAAGGTTCTTGGCTTACTTAAGTTGATCCCACCACATGGTTTCCATTCCTTGTAGGTGGTAGGTGGAAATTCTAGCTTCTACCTGAGATGGGTAATCATGCAGCTGGAAATATTTCTTCATTTCCAACAGCCAGGCCTTTGCCTCTTCTCCTTTCCCGTGCTCACCATTGAAAGTAGTTGGATTTATTTTCCTGAGTTCACCTTGAAATATGTTTTCCTCGGGCTTTCTTCTTTTCCTCCAAACAAGAGATACACTCGGGATGCTCCTTGGCCCAGGGCTTGCATGAGTTATTTTAGTGGACTTCCTTGGAGAATGATGGAATGTTCTCATGGTTCTTGAATTCCTATTATTTCCATGATCCTCCCTTTAGCTATGGGATCTCGATGTCGATACTTGTATGGAAATATTTGCTTGCTTGGTGCGAGAATATTTGTTAACTTGCTTATGCAACATATTTAAGCTCTGAAGTATCTCTTCCCTAGCCTTCATAATCCTTTCATTATCAACCATGTATCTCTCCACTTCCCTATGCAAACTTCTCAGAGTGACATTCTCTTTTGAATCTATCTTATCATTCCCCATGTTGAAATGAATACCTATGAAATATTCCCCATTGTAACATCCCCAACCACCCATGGCCGTGCCATGCTACTCTAGAGAACACTCTTTTTCTCTCACTGCAGAACATACTATAGCATACCCATCCTACCAAATGAGTTCTGCCATATAAATTTTACGAACTGCATGCAATTAAAACATACACACAGTGCTCTTGTAGAAGCTTTATATATAAAATGTAAATATGCAAATACATTACGTAAATGCACGGATTCATACTGAAATAAAAGTAAACACAGACATGCAACATATACAAGAGATACCCATAAAAATAAACATGTAAATAACAATGCAACATATAAATTTATCACACAGTTGACACTTATCTTTGCAAGGATATCACCAACTACGTGCAGACCTTCCACGAACCTCCCAGCCATAGACCACACTGCTAATCACTCTCAACAGTGGGTCACCCCTGAGATGGACTAAACTCCACCCAGGTAAGGGGATTCCTATATAGTTTAAGGATCATGGACAATAGGAAAGACTTCGTTTTAGTTGCTCACTCAACTAACAACCTACAACCTCTCATTCCCCACATGCCTGTCCCACCCAAGAAAGTGTACCCCTTCTCTTCTCAACAGTTGATCCGGATTTTATGACCAGAATGAAACGAATACAAATTATTAAAATATGATTAACACAAAATAACAGAGATACAGTAAAACTAGTTTTCTATTCAATAAGGAAATAAGATGAAACTGTAAAATGCAGTGGAAAACAAGCTTGCTGGAATGGTGGCGGCTTATCTTTGAGAAGAGATGTTATGGCTACGCTCATTCGCAAGAAGATCATTACAATGAGGCTCTGAAGGCCTTTTTACAATAAACAGTAATGTCAAAAACCCTAGAAATCCAAAAACCTAACCCTAGGAGATGAAGTGCCAAAAGTCATGTGGGCCCCATTTGGGTAAGTTAGTCGGTCAACTTCCCAGGGTCGTAACTTTTCATACGATCTTTGTTTTAGGCGCACGATATCCCATTGGAAAGGTCTATCCGAGGACTACACATTTAGGTGTGATATATTAAAGGGCATTGTCGACTGTGCCAATCTCTAAAAACGTTGTTTAGGGCCTCAAAACAGCCCCGCAAGTCAGGGACCTGAAAACTAGGAAAAAAACTGCCAAACCGGAAAACTACCAAAATGGACTAGTTGGAATAGGTGGGAGGTCACCGACATACATATGGATCAATCCTCCCCCCTTAGGAAGAAATGGTCTCCATTGCATTGAGTTCCCCCATCATATGAGAAAAGTTTTGCTGAATTTGGCCCTGGGTGAGCCACTTGCCTTGGTGCAGGAGCTGCCCTACTTTGACAACTCGATAAAGCTGAATCCATTGCTGTCAAGTGCCCTTGATATGTGTGTCCACAATATGATCATTGGATGCATGTTTCATGTAGTCAGGGTTGAGTTCTGTTGGTGTCAACTGCTCTACTATCTCTGAGGTGTCCAATAATGGTGGGAAATATGGCCGAAGGAGAGCCACGTTGAAGACTGGGTGCAGGCCAAGGAAAGGGGGAACGTTGAGCACAAAATCATTGTCACCCACAACCTTGGTGATGGTGTATGGCCCATACCGGAGTGGGCGAAGCTTCTAATGGGGCCCTGTAAGGCGTTCTTTCTACAAGTGCAACCAAACTTTTTCGCCCACCTGAAACTTATGTGGGACCAGGTGTTGATCATGGTGCTGCTTGTACTTGGCATTGGACTTTTGTAAAATATCCTGAACCTGTTGGCAGATGTGATGAATCCTCTCAATGAAACAGGTGGCTTTGTCATCTTCTGGTGGAGCAGGGGACGAGTCGGCGAAGGTGTTCGCCAATTGTAGTGCAACATCCATGGGGCCCAATGACTGGAATCCCAACCCCACCTGAAAGGGGTTGTGGCCAGTTGAGCTATGCAGGGCTCAGTTGTAGCTATGTTGGACATAGGGAAGACACTCATACCATGTGCATGGGTGCTTGGAATTGTACATGCATAGGATATGTATGATCATTCGATTGACGACCTCAGTTTGGCCATCTATCTGGGGGTGGAAGGCAGTGGATTTGGTGAGCTTGGTATCCAGCAGTGACCAGAGGCTCGACCAAAATGTGTTGAGGAACCGACTATTTCGATCTGAGACAATGGTTTTTGGGATCCCAAAGTGTACCCAGACACATTCAAAGAAGATCTTGGTAGTGGCCTTTGCAGTGATGTTCTTCTTGTAGGCAGCCATAATCGCCATCTTGGAAAAGTGATCAACAACCACAAAAACACAGTCATTGCCCCTCTTGGTGGACAGGAGGACTGACATGTAGTCTATGGATATGGATTCCCACGACTTTTTAGGAGTAGGAAGAGGGGTGTACAGGCCTTGTTTCTTAGTGGTCAGTTTGGAAATAGCACAGGTAGTGCAGGACCTGATATACTTGCTGACATCCTGTCAAAGTTTCAGCCAGTAGAAATGGTTTTGCAACACTGTCACTGTCTTTTCGATGCCAAAGTGTCCTACCAACTGACTGTAGTGAGCTTCCCAGATCAACTTCATGCGCTCTCTTGATGAAACGCAGAGATGGCCCAGATGGCACAACAACCCGTCCTGAAGATGGAAATCAATGACCACTGAGTTTTCTCCCAACATTTGGTAGGTGGCACCATCCAGAGGTCTCATTGCCGCAAGAGTCTAACACCGTGGTGAGTGTCGCGAATGGAGGTCAGCTAAGGAAATCAACAACTCAGTTGGTACTTTCTATTTCATACTTGATGTTGAGGTGGAACTGTTGTAAGTATGTGGACCACTTCTGATGGTAGTCATTCTACAATTTTCCTTGGGTCTGCATGAATTTTAGTGGCTTGTGATCAGTGTGGATGACTGTCTCCTTCCCTAGAATGTAATGTCTCCAATGGTGGCAGGCTTGCAAAATGGAGTAGATTTCTTTGTCATAAGTAGGGTACTTATGGACAACATCTAATAGTGTCTCACTATGATACGCCATGGGGTGGCCATGTTGAGTGAGAACGGTGCCCACAGCATAGTCTGAAGCATCTGTCTCGATCTCAAAGGGATGTTGCAGGTCCGGTAAAGAAAGTACCGGGGATGAGCACAAGAGCTACTTCAATTCATCGAAGGCTTGTTTTTGGGACATGCCCCACACAAATTTTTCCTTACCACCACACCTGGTTACTTGGCTGAGGGCCCATGCGATATGAGAGAATCCCAACACGAACCTGCGATAGAAATTGACAAGGCCCAAGAAGCTCCAAATATCAGAGAGTGTGGTTGGGGTTGGCCAGTCACAAATGACTTGGATCTTGGATGGATCCACATGCACACCATGCTGATCAACAATGTAGCCTAAGTAGTGGGCCCTGTCCATGCAGAAGGAGCATTTTTCCAAGTTTGCATATAGTTTGTGCTGCCGCAGGGTGTGCAAAACATGTTGAATATGTTGCAATTGTTCCGCCCAAGTCTTGTTGTAGATGAGGATGTCATCCAGATACATCACTACAAAATTACTGGTGAAAGGTCGCAGGATATCGTCCATCATCCTCATAAAATTTGTTGGAGCATTTGTCAAACCAAAGGGCATGACCAACCATTCAAAAAGACCTTCTTTTGACTTGAAGGTGGTCTTCCATACATCTGTATGTTCTATTGGGACTTGGTGATAGCCAGACTTCATATCAATCTTACTGAAGTATTTGGACCTCGTGAGATGATCAAGGAGGTCGTCGATTCGAGGAATCGGGTTCCAGACTGTGATTTTATTCAGAGCCCGATAATCAATGTAGATTCACCAGGTACTATCTTTCTTCTGCACCAATAGGATTTGGCTCCCACAAGGCGATGAGCTGAGATGGATGTGCCCCTTATGGAGAAGTTCTTGGATCTGCCTCTTGATCTCCTCATTTTCTAACAGAGAGAGGCGGTAGACCGACCCATTGGGTAGTGGTGCGCCTGGGGTCATATCGATGGGATGCTTGACCTGGTAGTGCATAGGTACCCCGGTAGGAGAGGAGAAGACATTTGAGTGCTCTTCCATGACCTTATCCATTTTCTTCTATTGTGTGGAGAGATCAGCCGCAGAGGCCCTAGATGTGGCTATGATCTTTCTCTTACTCTAAGAGTGAATCATGAAGAAGACAAATTTCCTGGTCTGAGAGATGACCTTCCTGCGTTGCTTGGTAGAGATCAAGGAAATAACACTAGGAGGGACTGCCTCGGGTATCCTATAAAATTTCTTGTTCAAAGTAATAATAACACTACGAGGCCTAGACTCATATACAACATGGCGTTTCCATAAATAAGGTTGGCCCAAAATAACATTACAAACTTCGAGACGAGAAACATCACACAATACCTCGTCTTTGAAGGGCTTGATGCCATACAATAGTCGACACTGTTGTTTGACGTGGAGATCGCTTCCTTGGTAGAGCCATCCAATGGTGTAGGGTTGTGGGTGCGGTGTTTTTGGAAGGTCCAGCTGCTTGATGACCTCTATTGAGATGAGGTTATTCTGGCTACGGCTATCAATGATGAAGTGCAACGGGGTGCCTTTTACCCACATCTGTGAATGAAAAAGGCGCTCGCCTTCTTCTGGCTTGTCTGGTTCATTAGGCTAGAGCTTGGTGGTAGCAACGGTGGCACTTGGCTCCATGTCAATGATCTGTCTTCCCCTTTCTGGTTCTAACTCAGAGTCAGAACCCGCATCTAATTCAGAGTCTTTCACTTCAGCCACCAGTGACTTCTTTGAGCGACAATCAACAGTGTTATGCCAAGGGCTCTTATGGAAGTCGCACCACTTCCCGGTATCCTTCTTTGTCTTTTCGATGTGCTTCCTTTATTACACCTTGGAATGGTTGTCCTGATATTGTCCATATTTTCTCTATCCTTTGTTCTATAGGTTGGGGCTGCCCTTTCCTTGCTTTTGCTGCGAGGGGTTCCCAGGCCCAAATTGTCACGTCTTTTGTTTGAGCTTCTGCTCGATTTTGATGGCATATCGATAGGTCATGCTCAAGGATGAGATGTCCATAAATTCCATTTCTGTCTAGATGTATATATGCAGAGCACTGTGGTACTTGAGCACTATATGTCACTCTGAATCTTTGATACCTAGATTGGTGCGCAGGGTATGGAAGATATTTGTTAAATCTAGCACTGCTTGGTCTCTTTCTTGCCGCAGTGTGGTCCATTTGGTATACAAGTCATCATAGCTTCCTATAGGGTAGTATTGTTCCTTAATAGAATCCCCGAAGGATTCCTAGGTGGCCGTGACTGTAAATAATGAGGGTTCCTCTGTTTCCTTTTGCTCACAGAAAGTTTCCCACCAATCTTTGACATGGGGAATGGCTTTGAGGAGCGCAAAAGTATTTTTTTCTCTATTTGAAAAGTTATGGACAGAACAATACCCTTCTAGTAGATTCAAACACTTTTCTACAACATCCATGTATATTTGACTTTCAAATATAGGAATATCAAAGTTGATTTGTACCTTGAAGGGGGCAATGCCTCTGCTCGAGGAAGATGTGTCGCTTGTTGGTAGTCGCCGAAGGATTTGCGTGAAACTATCCATCATCTCGTTCCTCTGTTGCATGAGGGATTCCTCAAGCAACATTTTGAAAGGATATCTTGTCCCATCATATTTATTTTCTCCTTCCATGAGAGGTCGTTTGGGAGTGCGAGAGATTTTGTCCTCAAGAGAAACAAGCTCGAGACCCAATTCTTTGTACCCCGACCTCGTTGGGGACATGCATTAAGATGACAAGGAGTAGATCGCTTTGATACCACTGATCCGTATTTTATGAGCAGAACAAAATGAATACAAATTATTAAAATATTCTTAACATAGAATAACAGAGATACAGTAAAACTGGTTTTCTATTCAATAAGGAAATAAGCTGAAACTATAAAATGTAGTGGAAACCAAGCTTGTTGGAATGGTGGCGGCTTATCTCTGAGAAGATATGTGATGACTACACTCATTCACAAGAATATTATTACAATGAGTCTTTGAAGGCCTTTTTATAATAAACAGGAATGTGAAAAACCCTAGAAATCCAAAAACCTAACCCCAGGAGATGAAGCGCCAAAAGTCATGTGGGGCCCGTTTGGGTAAGTTAGTCGGTCAACTTCCTGGGGTCGTAAATTTTGCATACGATCTTCATTTTAGGCACACGATAGCTCGTTGGAAAGGTCTATTCGAGAAATATGGATTTTGGTCTGATCTAATAAAGGGAATTTTCGACTGTGCCGATCTCTAAAAGCGTTGTTTAGGGCCTCAAAACGACTTCGCAAGTCAGGGACCTGAAAACTAGGAAAAAACTACCAAACTGGAAAACTATCAAAATGAACCAGTTGGAATAGGTGGGAGGCCACCGACATTCATATGGATCAACAGTCCCTCGGCTACCCCACTTCCCTTCCATGGCTTTAGCAACAGGTCGGACCAGAAGTCTCAGAGCGTTGTAGTTGTAGTTTAGCACCTACGAAAATCAATCCCCAACAATTCTCTCGCTTAGAGAACTGCTCACGGGCCTGAAAACCCACCTCTTCAATATTCCACGGGCCTGACAACCTGCTTCTTCAGTCCATCTCCCAAGCTAACTACCTACACAAACATGAATGGCTATGGATACAAGGTCGGGTACAGTAACAGTAAGGTATAGAGGATAACTGACTGAGTAAGTGATCATGGAATAATGGTTGCATGAATGGGAAGAATGATGGAAAAGATGATGAAAAAGATGAGAGAATGAAATAAGTTCCCACAATATGTATGCACATCCCCAACTTGAAACTTGTCATGTTGGGAGCTACTTTGGCCCACTTGTCCCCAACTTTAGAACATAGGATAAAATAATTATCCATATTTTATGATTTAAGAAATATTACTATAATATTCCTTTTTGGCTTAAGCTCCCTATCTTAGCCCCTTTCCCTTAAATTTTGGCCCTCCCTTTCCCTAACTAGTGGAGTTTAGTTCCCCATCTCTTTTATCGTGGTCGGTATGCGCACAGTGATGTATTTTATATTAATGATGCGGTGTATACAAATATAGGCGCACTGGCTTTTAACATCTAGGATATCTGGCCTAATTCAAAACATAAGCATCCTAGTCTTATAATAACTGGCTCACTAGCCTATAAAGCACAACATATACACAAAGGGTCAATGGCCTCAATATCGCGCACACTTAAGTTTGCTATGCGCGGTATCCTGGAATGCGCATCATTTTACTGCACAGTACATGTGCGCACTACACCATGGAAAATGCAAGCCAAAAGATATAAAACAACTCACCAGCTTAAGTACATTATTACATTTACTATTGGGGTTCTACCTTGGGATATTACAATCCCCTCCCCTTATTTATGCATTGTCCTCAGTGCATCATGTACACATATACAACAAAATTTTTAAAATTCCTCAGTGCGTTATATACCATGTATCATTCAAATTCTTTAAAATCTCCAAGCTTTAGCTATTGAAAGATTGTTATCCATCTGGTGCTCTACTTTCGATCACCAATTCTGGTACTCATATTGCAACTTGAAGTCAATTGCTCTATTCTATAGAGCTACTTCAGAAAATAATTCAACTCATTGTTCCTTATTACATGCTTCAATTAAACTTCATTGAAACAACAATTGGATGTAGATCCGTGACATTCCACCCATCCTTATATTTCACTGCTGGTAAAATATCAACAACATATCATCCCCAAGAATGGGATATGACTCCATCAAGACAATGGCTTCCCAAGATAACCACAGACCACAATCAATATCAACATAATCTAGGCCAAGGTACCAAACCTCAACAACACTCCAACCAACGGTCTCTCTTCTCCACATGCCAACACAACCCAAGGTAGTATGCACCTTCACTATCCAATAGTCCATCAACTACCCAACTTCCCTTCTAGGGCTCCAGTACAGGCCAGACAAGAAGTTTCAAAGCACCATGGTTCCAGGAGTCCCAACTTTAACCATTATCATCTCATTTGCATCATACACATACAATTATCATGAGAGAACATAAAATAATTCCATTTTAGAAATCAAATTAATTTCATAATGAATTTGACCTTTCCCAAAATATGAAATTCTATTTCATAATTTTTTTATTTTTATTTTTCATTGTTGTTGCAATAATAGAATGTAGTTTTCCTTATGTATTTTAGCAAGCACCATGCTAAATACCATTTTTCCTGCAATGATTATATATTGCATACAACCAACATATTGTCAGTATTTCCTGTACATCATAATTCAACATGTACAACACCTTATGCAATGATCTTAGAATTGCATGTACCTAGCAATTCAATCACAATTACCAAAACAATTTATTAGATAGAATGAATCATCATTCTATGCATATGTCTACTCATAATTAATAAAAATAAGTTCATTATTTCAATTTTCTGAACATAAAATTTTCTGTAGTCACTATCTGTGACTACCTCACTTGCAACTTTCCTATTGCAATGTCTAACAGTTCCTGAAATGTTATTAACTTCACGAGTTAACAACATTTCAACCATTAGTATAATTATTTCTATGCAAAAACGTATATATATGCACTCACAAAATTCATTCGGAAAATGCATTTAAATATACAGTTTTATCATGTATGAGTGCAACTCTGCCACTTACTAGACATGAGTACAACTCTCAATGCCTATTTACAACTCTCAATGCCTAGACATGAGTAAAACTCTCAATGCCTATTTACTCAATGCCTAGACATGAGTACAACTCTCAATGCCTATTTACTAGTCATGTATCTCACCATTCATAAATTGGAAATTTGGCCAATATCTTAACACACCTCCACATACTTCCCATTGTCTTTCCAATTACTTGGATGCCTTCCTTTTCGACCCGAACACTACACCAAGAATACAATTTTGTGGTGTTTATTAGTGTTAGCAAAAAGGTTGCAGTCCAAGCTTTATTTAAGGGTAGTAAGATCATTGGGTATTTGTGTGGCACACAACCTTTCTATAACCATACCTTGCCATATCCAACCATTTCCTGGTCTCATACATGAATAGATTTCTTAGCATCATTCCTATAACAAGTTATTATCTTTTATTTTCTCTGGTTATTGCCTCATAACCAAATTAACATGACAGACTACTATGTTAGTGCATGCATTCAAAAGCTAAAATATTTGATAAATATAACAGGCCTCTAGCCTTTACCACACTTAGTGGTAACTTAATCATGCCAATGCACTTAAGCAATACCATACAATGTATTATGAAATTCAATTTGGGAAATGATTACCTGAATTTCCCTTTGGCAATTATGCAACATAATTTCAAAAGAGAAATAGTTACCTGCATGGCTGCCATTAAATGAATATAATTCTACCTGATTAGTTGATGACAATAGAATCTCTCATGCCTCTTTATTAGCCTTATAATAAACACTCCCACTTTCTGTTTCTTCCTTCTATATGCAACAACATTATCGGCAACACTTGCAAACATGCAAGCATTCTCACTCTATGGCTGTCCCAACAAGCCATAAAATACTTGTTGCTACAGAAATTGCAACAAATTATTTCTTCCTGAATCACCTTTCCTTGCTTATCCCAGAAGTCTTCAATTCTTCTGTATTCCTGAATCTTCATGTTCTCTTCAATGTAACCACTGTGCATGATTAATTATGATCTGAGCACATTCTAGCCAAATAACCCTTGGTTGCCTTTGTATTTTCATCCCAATACTAAATTGATATTAACCTTCAGCTTTTACTTCTTGGATCCATCTATTCCAACTCATACTTGGGTGAGTTATAATCCCAATCATGTAGTATTATAAACTATGGATCTTCAACATCCATTATTTTTCGGACTGAACTGTTCCAGCTCTTCCCTGACTGAATAATTTAGTATTTGAGTTTTCTTGCACCCTTCTCTTTTCCTTGTCAACTAGCCTCACACTTGGCTTGCATGGCCAATCTCTTTAGCATGTTGTAAGGAGGGACATATGCCTCCTTCTCTAACTGCATAGAATTAATTAAAATCACTTAATACATATTTTAATTTACAAACACAATTTCAAGTGATACTTTGACCCTTGGAAATGTCACTCATGGCTCCATGCCATTTGAGATGGATTCTTCTTAGGCACCATCTCTTTTTCACTCAAAACCATGCATAGAACCATTTTCCTTTTCATCGTTCTTTACTGACTTTCTACAGAGATTCATTCCACTTTTAAGTCTTTCTTGGCTTTGACATCTTCATGCAATTATGGAAATATCTCCAATATATTTGGAATGCATCAACAATCTTCTGTTATTCTTTCTTTCCCTCTTGGAGTGTTTTCCTGCATTCCCATTTTCTTGATATTTACCCCATGAATTCTTCTTCCATTATCCTCACATGTTCATGGACTTGCAACTACATATTATGTTGATATTAATTTTTAACATTCTACTATTATTTGGATTCCTCTGATCCAACTCCTACATGACCCAATTGTATTTCCAGTCATGTTTTCAGAGTAACCTTGGATAGTTAACACCAACTTCCTCCTTGAGGTAATTTATTTATCCCTTCCTTATCTGATCATATCGACACTTGGAT
Organism: Picea glauca; assembly: GCA_000966675.3. Taxonomy (NCBI): domain Eukaryota; kingdom Viridiplantae; phylum Streptophyta; class Pinopsida; order Pinales; family Pinaceae; genus Picea; species Picea glauca. The sequence continues at coordinate 288,513 of JZKD02S0797697.1, forward strand.
TTTCTTGTTGGCAATTACTTTCCCCTGTCTTGACCAATCTGATTTCAACCTGCCTTGCACAATCCACTTCTATCATGGCATATTGAAGCCCTTCATACCATGCTTCCACTGCGCACTTTGATAACCATAAGGGAAGCATTACTCTATACTTGCATAACTAATCCCTGGATATGATTCACTCTTTATCCATATATGCAATAAGCCTCTTTCTTTATCCGATTACTATCATTATGATAGTCAATTCCTTTTATAATAGATCTTACTCCCATTCATTGCTTAATTTGTATATTGATTTCTTTGGGTGTGTTCACTAATTCATTCACTACATGATCTACTCCTCTGCCCAGATTCCATTGAAGACTTGACTAACATGAGAGGACTTTCTGTAGTGGCTTCCAAAGACTTTATGGTTGCGCCAAGGTTCATACCTTAACCTTTTGTAGTCTTGGCTTTTGATCATCTTCTGAAATATTTTGTAATAACACTCTTTCCCTGAGTACCTCTAATTAATTTTAACTAAACTTCAACCTTCTCACCTGTTAATAACTAATTTTTTTTTTTCTAACTCTGTAAAATGTGCAGCCAACAAAACTTTGTCAGGTTGACTCAACAATTTTATTAAGATATGAACCATTCTGGTTCAATAATACATATCAGAATTCTTTCTTCTAATTTCCTAGAAATTTGAATTCCTTGATTAATTTTTTGGGTGGATATTTATATTCCACTGTTCAAGACCTTTCCAACGCCTTCTCTCATGCTCAATTCCGAGTCTGGAGTAGAAAGTTATGGTCATTCGAAATTTTCCCATTAACTTTTATGTTCATACTTCCACTTGGCACAATTCTGCACTGTAATTATGCACTCTTGCACTTACTCTTCGGATTTTTTGTAGGCTCTCTATTGGGTTTCCTCATATACATCTTATGGACACTCTGTCCAATTTTCACCATTTTTTGGGTTTTGGGCTGCTAGTTACAACCTGCTGAAGTTCTAGGCCAATTTGTGTTTTTTGTCTGGAATGCTACTGATACCCTCTTTTCCATATTGAACATCTTTATAATTCCCATAAATTTAATTCAGCTCTAGTAATGTCTTATATGGTTCGATATATTTCCATTGATTACTTATGCGCCTCAATTTGATTCTGGAGCATAAAGTTATGGCTCTCTGAAGTTAGATGGGTCTTAAAACTTACCCTTCACTGTTTAAGCTGTAACTTTCCCATAAAAGCTTTGTTTGTCGAACAGTTTACACCATTAGAAATATCTCTCCGAGATCTTTTATTTGAGTTGCAGATATGAAGTGTACTTTTGGTACACCTCTGTCTCGTGGTTTTTGACTTCCTAAAAATGCTCTTAAGGCCCTCAAAAACGTGTTGCAAAAGTATGATGTTCAAATGATATAAAACGTCGTAGAAAATCACTAGTTTTCTGTTGTTGTTCACCCTTCAAACAACTTCGCGTGCACAAATTTACACCTGTATGCCCATATTCACCATGCACAACAACAACACAAGGTAAATCGTGCTTTGTGCACTTTAAAACCATGGTGTACCACTTCTCTGTTGCGCCACTAATCTTGCGCGCACTACTTTTATGTCACACACCAATATCCACCACGTACAGTTTTTGTACTGCACGCTGATATTCCGTGTGCATTTCACTCTACACATTACTCCATGCTAGAGTTTAGTACACCCCCACTGTGTACCAATACTCTATATGCACCATTAACTAAATTTTCGCATGACAAGATATGCTCATATCGCACGCACACTAACCAAACTCCTATGCACTCTGCCAACACTACACACACCACACACGCACTTTATTATGTGTATGTACACCACACAATGCTAAATTTAGCGCACACTCCTGTACACCAACATTTTTCCACACGACGCCAAAATTTACCGCGTGCACCAGCATGCCAACATTTTTCTGCGCATTGCCCAAATTTAGCACGAACACCAGCACGCCAACACTTGTCCGTGTGGCACCAAAATTTAGTGCGCACACCAGCACATTAGCATTTTTTTGCGCAACACCAAAATTTAGTGTGCACACCCACACACAAACATTCTCCACACGACAAAAAAATTTAGCGTGCGCACCATCACGCCAATATCTTGTCGCGCAGTGCCGAATTTTACCTATCACAAGATTTTTAGTGCGCCCTTGCGCACACTCATTTTTATGCGCACCAATTCTTTGTAAATTCTACTACATAAATTGGGGCTTTTCCCTAAATTTTTTTTACCACATTTACCATAGACATTCTGCAACTAAGAAATTCATTCAATTTCACCCCAATAACACAAGTTCAACCTATGCAACAACAAATCACTGTAAGTTGACCTTTCTGGAATGAATTCACCCAAAATCAATTCACGAATTGGAAATTTTATTTATTAATTTCGCTCCAACTATCATGGCTTCACTGTAACTTCAAATTCGACCAATTCTAGGTTTGAATTTGCTAAAACAGATAGTAAATCAGTAATATCTCATCACTTGGCCAAATTTCTCAATTTTCTCATAAATTTACCAACCGAAATTGGGGCTTTTCCCAATTCCGCGTCGTTGCTTCTGAAATTTACCAACTAAAATTGGGGCTTTTCCGAATTCCACGTCATTTCCTCTAAAATTTACCATGAACGCTCGACAACTCGAAATTTGGCCACTTCGAAATAAATCCTCTTTGAAATTTCACGTCAGTTCAACTTGTTCGGCCCATCCAGGCTCAGTGTTGAAAACTGAAGCTCTGATACCATTTTGTAACATGCTCGACCACCCATGGCCGGGCCACGCTACTCCAGAGAACACTCTTTTTCTCTCACTGCAGAACATATTGTAGCATACCTAGCTTACCAACTGAGTTCTTCCATATAAATTTTATGAACTACATGCAATTAAAACATACACATAGTGCTCTTGCGGAAGCTTTATATATAAAACGTAAACAGGTAAATACATTACATAAATGCACAGATTCATATTGAAATAATAGTAAATGCAAACATGCAACATATACAAGAGATACCCATAAAAATAAACATGTAAATAACATTGCAACATATAAATTTATCGCATAGTTGACACTTATCTTTGCAAGGATATCACCAACTACGTGCAGACCTTCCATGAACCTCCCAACCATAGACCGCACTACTCATCACTCTCAACAGTGGGTCACCCCCGATATGGGACTAAACTCCACCCGGGTAAGTGGATTCCTATCCAGGCTAAGGCTCATGGGCAACAAGAAAGACTCCGTCTCAGGTGCTCACTCAAGTAACAACCTACAGCCTCTCATTACCCACATGCCTGTCCCACCCAAGGAAGTGTGCCCCTTCTTTGCTCAACAATCCCTCGACTTCCCCACTTCCCTTCCAAGGCTTCAACAACAGGCCAGACCAAAAGTCTCAGAGCATTGTAGCTGCAATTTAGCACCTACAGAAATCAATCCCTAGCAATTCTCTCGCTCAGAGAACTTCTCATGGGCCTGAAAACCCACCTCTTCAGTATCCCATGGGCCTGACAACCCACCTCTTCAGTATCCCACAGGCCTGACAACCCACTTCTTCAGTCCATCTCCCAAGCTAACCAACTACACAAACATGAATGGCTATGGATACAAGTTCAGGTACAATGACAGTAAGGTATGAAGGATAACTAACTAAGTAAGTGATCATGGAATAATGGCTGCATGAATGGGAAGAATGAAGGAAAAGATGATGGCAAAGATGAAAGAATGAACTAAGTTCCCACAATATGTATGCACGTCCTCAACTTGACACTTTTCATGTTGGGAGCTACTTTATCCCACTTGTCCCCAACTTTAGAACTTGGGATAAAATAATTATCCATAATTTATGATTTAAGAAATATTACTATAATATTCCTTTTTGGATTAAGCTCCCTAGCTTAGCCCCTTTCCCTTAAATTTTGTCCCTCCCTTTCCCTAATTAGTGGAGTTTAGTCCCCCATCTCTTTTATCGTGGTTGGTCTACTCACAGTGATGTATTTTATATTAATGATGAGGTGTATACAAATATAGGGGCACTGACCTTTCACATCTAGGCTCTCTGGCCTAATTCAAAACATAAGCATCCTAGTCTTATAATAACTGGCTCACCAGCCTATAAAGCATAACATATACACAAAGGCTCCCTGCCCTCAATATCGCATGCACTTAAGTTTTCTATGCGTGGTATCCTGGAATGTGCATCATTTTACTGCACAGTACATGCACGCACTACACCATGGAAAATGCAAGCCAAAATATATAAAACAACTCACCAACTTAAGTACATTATTACATTTACTGTTGGGGTTGTACTTGGGGATATTACACCCATGGTTGTAAGATCCTTGAGCATATTCCATGACTTTAGTCCTTATATAAGAACTAAGTTTCTTTCTGTACCTCTAATTCTGCAAGTTTTTCAACCAACAAAATTTGTTAGGATAAAATAATTAACAAGATTCATGGAATTATGTACAATTGTGTTCCCATACTGTATCATAATTCTTTCTTTCATAAGTTCCCTCGAAATGTTTCAACACTTAGATTATTTTTCCATCTCTTTGGATTCATGGATTCATAAACTTACAGATTCATGAAATCATAATTATCCATTTCATAAGTCCATATGAAGAGTTTCGACACTTAGATTATTTTTCCATCTATTCAGACCTACAAAACCGTAGACTTATGGACTCACAAAATCATAATTATCCCTATCATAAGTCTGTACTAAGAGTTTCAACACTCAGATTATTTTTCCATCTATTCGGACTTGCGGACTCGTGGAATTACGGACTCACAAAAGAATAATTCTTCCTTTCATGACCCCTAATTTAATCATGGTCATCGATCCCATCAACCTTTCAAATGGTCAAATCCTTAGGAATTTTAAATTTGTCATGGTAAGTCTTGGTCATTCATCATAAGATCAACATGATCTCAACCACCTATTCTTCCAACTTCCTGTAAATATATAGGTGGGCATTAAAACTCGATTTTCACTTACAAAATTGGGGATTTCTCTCTAAAATCTCATTTCCCCCCCAAATCAGTCACAGACAAAATATGCAACAACGATTTACATGAATTCACAACCATCTTGGCCCATTCAAGCCTGGTGTTTGAACCAAGCATTGCTATACCATAATGTAATATCCCCCAGCCAAACCGAGAGACATTACGATGCAAAATACTCTTAAACACGAAATTTACAGCCAAATAAATTAATTCATTTACTGTTAGCCAATTTCTTGTAGCTTTGAGATATGAATTAAAACCAATTTAACCACTATCTACAACCAAAAAATAGAATCATCTATATCATGTTATTAATCAACATGAAATGAAACTAAACAACTCATTACAACAACATATAAATCACTTTCAAATAGATAGAGATCATGCACAACAATTAAACACATAATTTAACACAACAACAAGATAAAACACTCATCTTTCCACAAAAATTGTGCAACCATTTGCTTGGGACGAATGTTCCACCCAACCATAGACTGACTGTTCCAAATCTCAATAGCCAATCACCCCCAATCTGAGGCTATAAATCCACAAAAGAGGGTGGTCTCTCACAGTCCACTCACAACTCATAAAAATCTCAACCCAACTGATATTCTCCTACAACTATCCCGATTTTCCACCATATCTCTTCCTCTTTACATGTTCAACCCAAGGAATGTACTCGTTTAGTGATTTCAGTCCCTTGGGCATCCCATTCATTTATTAGAGTCTCTTTGGCATAGGAAGCTAGGAATCTCTTAGCTGGGAACTCAAGGAAATTTGTTGGTAGGAAAACTATCAGCAAACCAACAACAAACACTTGTTGTTTTAGTGAAACTCACCAGGGAGTTCACTCTTGAGGCCTGGAAACCTATTTCTTTGGTTCTCCAGCTCCAATTCACTTCAATTATGCTCCATACTTCACCTTCCTCTCACTACACCAACTCTGAGATCATTGTTCGCTTCTCAAGCAAAGACTTGACTAACTAACAATTGTTGTTACCACCCATACAAATTTACTCTCTTTGGATTTCCTTTCTTGACTCACACTCTTCCCCAAGTTGATTGTATTCAACCCCCATGTGCCTAATAACTTTGGGATGTGACTACGCACACCCACCTTCTTACATGTATTCAATGATTGGCCTAGGGAACACTAAATCATAAATGGGAAGGTTCATATACAAATGGAAAATTTAGGAAAATGGGTTAAATCAATATACAGGGTATTCCCTCCCTTGGACCCCTCTTGCCCATTATCCTAGACACTTCCCTCTCTTGTAGATTAATTCATCTCCCATCTCTTGTCCATGTTCCCTTAGCAACTAGAATCACATTTTTTATTAATAAAACAAGGAAATAAAATTCACATATTACATTACTTGGCCACAACCACATATTATATAGACATAAGCATAAATCAAACTGTGGATTATAGTGGGGATGTTAAACAGATTCAACATACACTTAATCAAAATTAGTGGGATTTAACAAAAGAAGAGTATGATGAATGTAACTATGAAAAGAACCAATGTATTTCAGAAGGGTTTCTATAGAATGTAATGAAATACTTAAAGCCAATTCTTTCTTCCTAAACTTCTTAGTAAAATCCTCCACACTCTATCCCTTTCCTTGCCTCAGATATTGCCATTCCATAATTTTTTTTTGTTGATATGCCAAAGGATAAAACTGTTACCTTAATGCAACTTTAAATTCTGACCAAGAAGAGAGAATATTACCGCTCTTTTGGATACCTTCCTGGAGTTTACCTTCCCACCAAATCAATGTTGTACCTTCAAGGAAAAGAGAGGCCAATTGAATATTTACCGTTTCCTCATCAATATAATGAACACGACAGTAGAATTCCATTTGTCGAATCCAATTGTCTAGATTCTTAGCATTAGGCTTGCCATCATACATGGGAAAATTAAACTTGACATCCAACTTTAATAATGGATTTCTTCAAGCAATTTTCTTACGAGGATATGAGGGTGGAGAATTGGAAGGAGATGAAGGAGGTGAAGGTGTGGAAGGAGGTGAAGAAGGAGGTCTTGAAGGAGGTGGAGAAGCAGGATGATCATCTTCTTTTTTAACTTCTCCAAAACTTTCTCCTTTCTTGTAATCCTCTCTCATTGTAAATCTCTTCTACCATTTCATTCATTTGATTGAAGGCATTGAATAAATCATCTTCAGATTCAAAAGGAACTATTTTCCTTGGTGAAGCCATCTCATCTCTTTGAGTGCAACTCCTTGAACCAATCTCTGAATTATATGTCTCAAGTTTTCATTCACCATGCTTGTGTTTATCCCTTGTCAGAATTCACCTATAAAACCTACTCTAATACCACTTGATCCGAAAATGGATTAGAAATCATACACCACTTGATCTGAACCGAGTGTCTCTAATATCACTTATGTTAGCACTATGTAAATTTTGTCCAGCTAAATAGACAAATGACGGAAGTAACTATTTCAACCAAATTTAGAGTTGAAGCACTAGCCTGCTAAACTTAGAGAGGGATCTCTCATGTCACTTGATATTTCTTTAATGAACAGTGGACAGATTTGGTTTGTTTTGGGGGGTTTTTATAAAATTGTTGAAGAAATGGAGATGACATTTTGGCTATGGAGTCAGGAATGAACAATTCATTGACAAATCATGGGAACTATCAAGAGGAAAAAGGCTAAATGAGGAAATGAGTCTGAGTTTAAATTTGAAATTTGCATGGCATCAAAGGAAAAACAAACATATAACTACATCAGAGCATATTAAAATGAATTCTGAATTAGTTAAGAAGAAATACACAAAGTCTAAATTGCTAAGCCAAGAGCATCATGAGATGAACTTTGGGCTTTTGATTCTCCAATTTAAACAGATGAAAGTGTAAATGGAATAAAATATCATAGGAGTTACACACTATGAAAGAAGACAAAAATCACATCACAACCAATTAGAATATTTTCATAAACAGTTCAAAAATTCGCTTCTACATTTGTATATTCATTCTAGCTCCAAGGTTTTACAAAGTCTTCCTGCTCAGAGGGAAGGCTCCTCTTTATCTCATCATTTATATATCCTCAAGGATATATATATATTGGATTTACTCATGGAATCCAAAATGATTAAACTTCCCTCATATTTTTAAAAATAGATGTCAGTTACAAAAAGGAGTAATGTATACAACCATTCCTACTTTAAAGGGATCGTTATGAACATGTTTGACATATCTAAGGATTTTTATTGGAATGTCGTATGCCCAAAATTTGTTGGAATGTACTTAATTCTACTTGAGAATTTATTCCAACTTGGTGATTTCTTCCTTTAGAGTGCTCAACCAGACTAGTTGATTTTCACCAATGCTTTCAACAACCTCAACTCTGATTTCTACCTTCTGTCGTTTGCATTGCTTTTTCTTCACTGCTCGCTGGTAGAGTTTGTCCGCATGTCTGTTGATGATTATATCCCTCATGATAGGATTTATTCTGACGTCTGATTCTGGCTCTGTCATAGGGTCAGTGTGGAATTTAGTTGCTAGTATCTGTTTGATCGACTTCTCTTTATTACTCATTGATGGATTTTCCATGTTAGTCGAGAATGCTGTTCCACTGGATGTTGTTCGATCGGCCTGGTCCATGTCTCCCAGTTTTGCAGAAAACATGATTTTTGTCTTCCTGGTCTCGTTAATTACCTCATTTCAAATGAAATGTAGATTTCTCAAACAGGATAAATTCATCTATAATTTTGAGGATGATTGTCATTGAGTGTTTAATAATAGATTGTGACGATAGTACTTGTCCGAGTCACATCCTATCACACTCGGCTATCAACTTCAGAATGATTAGCCTACAGATTGTCCTTCTGGTGGTGCTTACCCGACGCTGCATGACGTAAAGTACTTTGAGCAACGATATTGATGTGACAGAATAAGTCATTAACTCCCTCGTTTTTGTACATAATCTGTGGGAATGACACATATTGAATGATTTTTCGACATATGACATCGAGGGTCGGAGAAAGTGGTTTAAGGTAGACCAATTTTCACCCCGATGAGCTTATAAGGGCGCCACGCTTCCACGATTGAAACCACAGTAGTTTTCCTCGACCTACCTTCACATAATTAAACTTCATGCTATTTCTCTGCCCGATATGGGTCTCGACTTTTGATTTGGCCTGCCTCGAAATCTACAGTCTTCCTAGTCTTTCCTTTCGTGCCTCTGCTATATTGCTTTAGTCCTCCGCTAAATCTGAAACTTGTATTTCATGTATAATTGTTATGGTGATGACATAGGATCCTATTGGGGATGCTATCCTCCCTGTGAGGTAGCAAAGAATTGTAGACCCGATTCCTTCTTCATTGGGATTCTTTCAAAACCTGTGTGTGTACCCTTGCAAACTAGTTTCAAATGGATGCTAAAAAAATGTCGCTAGGATCTAACTGTACATACTACTGAAAACTTAAAACAATGCTCGACCAACAATATTATTCGCACACTCCTACCTACTCTAACTTCTGAAGCGAACTGTGAAATCAAGTGAAATCATAATGCCAATGCAGCCATGACAACATTTTTTCCACTGTTTTCTCTCTTTGCACTTTCTTGTATCGAAGCTTTTTTGATAATTCATTCAAAATTCCATTCATAAATTCAAATTTCAAAAAATCAAGGACACTTGGGCTACTTACTTCCTCCAATAAGACTGCGAATGGATCTTCTAAAATATGCACAAAACAACAATTGTGTTTCACTCCTTCCACTGCGTTCTTGTTTTCATGTGATTTAACATCTTGATCGCCACCAAGAGGCTGAAAAATCTGCTGAGAAGTCTGGAAATAATAGTTTCTTGAAACACAAGACGACCATGGCTGAAGAATACTATCTGGTGTAAAGCGACCCATATTTAGTAAAGACACTGATTCTTTACTCCCTTCATCCTTAAGTTTGCAACCCACTATCCTCTGTAGATCTTGATAATACAAATTTTCCATATCACGTGCCATGGAATCATGAAACACATGAAATAATGTTTCCCTTCTAGAAGCTAAGACAAAAAAACATGCTTCCTTCACAAGTTTTTTCTTCTCTTGCTTCATTCTTTCAATCTTGGGGATATTTTCAGATGGAATGACAACAATAAGTGTGTCTACATTCGTAAAGTCTCGAACATTTTTAAATATGAAAGCCACATCATGTACATCATCCCTTTCATTATCTTTCTATATTTCTGATTGATAAATGTTAGGAATCGTTATTTTTCTTTCCTGAAACTCTATGTCATTTGTTTTTTTGTTGCTTGGAGTCTCCATAGACGTAGTTTTGTAATATTCATCTATGTCTAGGTCACTTAGGAATTGGACCACCACGTCATTTTCAGGGGCAAAAAGACAACTTTGAAACACTTTATCTTGCTGGAAATATTGTTGAAGATCTATGTTAGTTTCAGGAGAAGGAAAATGATCTTTAACAACAATTTCCTTATCATATTCTTCTTCTCTTTTGATTTGGTGGTTAATCACAAATTGCAACTCCAAATTTGAATATCCTTCCAAGTGTTGAAAATTCAGCAAGAAATGTGTGTCTAATTTATTTTTCCCTTAAATAAATTGGACAATAAATATTAATCTATTATATCATAAATACTTGAAATAGTTAACTGAATTGGCAAATTAGTTAGCTATAAGAAGTTCAAATTCAAAGGTTGACTGGTGGGATATCCAAGTCAAATTAGTTGTAATTGAGTGATTCGAAGTTGTAACATAGTTGGAGGTGAAGTTATGTGAGTTGTGAAGTAGTTTAACTCAGTTAAGTGAGTTAAGCTCAATTGTACTATTTGTAACCAAACTTACACTAGTGAGAGATCATTGAATTAATTATTAATTAATTCACAATTAGTGATCTCACATGCAACTGAAGATTTACCATTGTTAACTACATGCATGTCAGATCCAGTGGAGACCTAGTTGAGATAATAGGTGAAAGGGACAGGTTGACTATTAGTTGTGATTTGAGTGAGTGCACGCATGCAATCACACACACACACACAGTGGATGTTCCCATGAGGAATGCACAGCCTAGACAAGAGGGTTTCAAATTCATTTGCGGGTTTTCCATTGCAGGGATTGCGCAAAGGAGGCATGCTATCTGGTGGCAGTAAATTGGCACATTCATTTGCCAATTTTTGTATGATAGTGTGAGACGATTGTTATTTTACTGAGAGCTCTTGGATTAGATTTTTGTATGAGATTGTTTCATGATACATGATATAAACATAATATATGAGATTGGGGTTTTTATCTTTATTCTTTCCTGATAAAAACATTTGTGTTATGTGTGAGTGGTATTTCTTCTTGATATTGCAATTGGCGATCATGTTTTAAATTTCACAAGAATATTTGTAGAAGCGATTATGTATTTAATAGTGGCATATAATTGTTAGATCAGGAGAATCCAGGAAATACATAATTTGTATTGAAATTTTTACATGGTATCAGAGCGCAGAAGATTGCAGAAGATGAGTTTGTGATTGGATAGAATTCAAATTTGCAGAAAGACTTTCTTGGTGCTACAACTGATTCAAGATCGAAATGGATTTCAATGGCTTGAGGTTAGAGTATTCACTCAAGGGAAGCTCGAACTATATTTCTTGGAAGGAAAGGATGGAGGCAGTACTCGAAGACAATGACTTGAAGGAATTCATTGACAAGGATGTTCCTAAGCCAAGTGTTGCAGATGCTACAAATCTTGATGCATGGCAAAAGAAAGTGGAAAAGGTGAGTAGGATCTTGTTGGAGGGAGTACAAGACCACATTGTCTCAAACCTCCATGGGAAAGCCACACCAAATGAAATGTGGAAGGCTTTGATGGATCTATTCCAAAACAACAGCAACCATAGGAAATTGGTGCTCAAAGATAAACTTAGGAAGATCAAGTTGGAGAAGGGTGAATCCATTCCAAAATATCTCACGAAGTTTCTGCAATGTCGGGATGAGATGGGGAATGTGGGAATAACAGTCGCTAATGATGATTTGGTGAGCTTGGTGCTCCTATGAATTCCGAATAGTTGGCACATTTATCAAGACTCTGTCAATGGAAGGGAAAAATTACAAGTTTGGGAACAACTATGGTCGGATCTAGTACAGGAGGAGTTCAGGCAGAACACCAAAGATGGCTCTTCATCAAAGAATGATGATGAAGAGTATTGTTCTTTGGCTTCCAAGGCAGGGAGAGGGAAGGGGAATAAATTCCATTCAAAACCTGTGTCTAAAGGTAAGAAGTTGGATTTGTCCAAAGTGAAGTGTTTTCACTATCATGAACATGGGCATCTCTTTACTAACTGCCCGCAGAAGAAGAAGAACAAGAAGGTTGCTGGAGCTGCAGCTGGTGAGGCCCTTGCCTCAAAATTTGAACTTGACTTCTATTTGATCGCATGAATGGATTCAAGTGCATTGGGATCTGTGTGGTATTTGGATAGTGGCACTTCCTTCCACATGAAGGGAGATAAGGAACTTGTCAGTGAATTGGAGGAGAAAGATATCAAAATGAATATAGATATGGGTGACGATGGGAAATACAGTGAAAATGACATTGGTACCATTACCTTTCAGATGGATTCAGGTAAACCATTTCAATTGAAATATGTTATGCATGTTCTGGGTTTAAAGAAAAATCAGTTCTCAGTCACAATGCTGGAGGACAGAGGTTATGACGTTGTTTTCAACGAAGGAAAAGCTTTCTTGTGACATAAAACAATGGATCAAGTTAAGAAGATAGGGATTCGAGTTAATAATCTTTACAAGTTGTAGGTAGATGGCTGCACTACCATGATGGGCAAGGTAGAAAAGTGGTGAGCCAGGATGAGGGCGAATTATGGCATAGGCAATTGGGCCATCTTCATCATGGAGCCTTGAAAATCATGTAGCAAATATCTACTCAACTTCCAATGGGAACACTTGATTAGTTAGATTAGTGCAAGGGTTGCACCATGGGGAAGTATGTAAATTCCACCTTTCATGAAAAGGAGAACCATGCTTCGGTGATACTAGAGAGAGTTCACACAGACATGTGTGGACCATTCTCGGTTGCTTCAGCAACAAAACATAAGTATTATGTTATTTTTGTTGATGGTTTTTCTCGTAAATGTTGGATATTCTTCATGTAGAAGAAGGATCAAACATTCTAAAAGTTCTGTGAGTTTAAAGCATTGGTGGAGAAAGAGTTGGGGAAGCAAGTGAAGGCTCTGAGGAGGGATAATGGTGGAGAATACATATATAATGAATTCAAATAATTCTATAGCAAATAAGGAATTCGAAGCGAACTCATAGTGCCTCATAACCCACAACATAATGGATTCACAGAGAGGAAGAACATAATGATGATGGGTGCAACCCGAGCGATGTTTCCTGATCAGGGCCTACCAATGCATTTGTGGGTGGAAGCATGCAATACTGCGGTTTATGTGAAAAACCATTGTCCTCATAGAGTACTTGGCATGAGTACACCTGAAGAAGCTTTCACTGGTAAGAAACCCGATGTTTCTCATTTTAAGATTTTTGGTTGATCTGTTTATGTACATGTGACCAAGGATGCTAGGAAGAAGCTGGAACCAACTACTGAAGTTCGGATATTTGTTTGGTACACAGAAACACCCCATAATTATCGTGTGTATTTTCCTAACAGTAAGATGACTGTTATGCAACGGGATATAAAATTCGATGAGGGGAAAGCCATGCGGTTGTTTCTTGAGAGGGAGCTAGACTTGCATGTAGAGGAGGACCTGTTGGTTCCCAAAGATGAGTCTCAAGATGTTGATCAAACACATGAGGAGGTTCATGGAGTGGAGGAAACCGCTCATGCAAATCCATCCATTAGAAATGGCAGAAAGTGTACCATGGAAGCTGATAGATTGAGACTAGATGCTGCACAGAATGTAGGAGCCCCTACTTCACAGCGTAGACAAAGATAGTCTCCTGATCGATTTACTAGATACATGGCTCTCATGATAAAATGTATTGTGGCTGAACCATCTTCCTTTCACGAAGTAGTGCAGGATCCCACTTGGGTTGATTCTATGGTGGAGGAGTATGACTCCATTTTCAAAAATAGTGGATGGGAAATTGTCCCAAGGACAGTTGACAAATCAGTGGTAGGTTTGAGATGGATCTACAAGATGAAGAAAGTTGTTGATGGAAGTGTGGAGAAATACAAGGCCAATTTTTTAGCATAGGGCTTCTCAAAAATCAATGGGATAGATTATGATGAGACCTTTGCACCTGTCGCAAAGTACTCTTCCATAAGATCCATCCTTGCACTCTCAGTGAATATGGGCTGACGAATTCATCAGATGGATGTAAAAACTGCATTTCTCGAAGGGATCATTGAGAAATAAGAGTACATTGAGAAGCGAGAAGGTTTTGAGAACATTGACAGGGAATCACATGTGTGCATACTCAAGAGAGCATTGTATGGGTTGAAGCAAGTACCCTATGCTTGGTACACTCGGATAGACAACTATTTCACCATATTGGGCTTCACCAAAAGTGAAGCAGATGCAAACCTATACCAAATTTTGGTGGAGGGTAAGATTTTAATCATTGTTCTTTATGTTGATGATTTAATACTAACTAGTGATGAGCAACTGATACACTCATGCAAGGAGGACCTTGCAAAGGAGTTCGAGATGAAGAATTTGGGCCTCCTTCATTATTTCCTTGGATTGGAAATATGGCAGCGATATGGTGAAAGTTTTGTGTCTCAAGGCAAGTATGCAAGGGAGATACTGTGTAAGTTTCACATGGAGGGTTTCAAACCCATGGATACTCCTCTTCTAGGAAACTAGAGGAAAGAGGGTGCTACTTTTGGAGAGGTAGTGGATGCTACTGTCTATCGATAGTTAGTGGGCTCACTAATGTATTTAGTGAACATGAGATCAAACATTTTCTATGCAGTTAACCAGCTGAGTCAAACAATGTTTAAGCCTACCAAGCTCTTTTGGAAGGTAGGAAAGAATGTCCTGAGATACCTAAGGGGAACATCTGAGTATGGCTTATTGTACAAACAGATGGATGAGGTGAAGTTGCATGGCTTCACAGATGTAGATTAGGTGGGAAACCCAATGGACAGAAAGAGCACATCAGGGGGGATATTTAGTATCGGATATACAACTGTTTCTTGGTACAACAGGAAGTAGAGATTCGTGTCACTTAGCTCAGTGAAAGAAGAATACATGGTAGAAAGTCAAGCTACATGTGAGGCTATCTAGATGAGAAAGATATTAGTTGGTTTGTTTGGTTCTCATTTAGATCCGACAGTAATTCATTGTGATAATCAGAGTTGCATTAAACTCTCGATTATTCATGTGTTTCATGATAGATCTAAGCATATAGATATTCGGTATCATCATCTCAGAGATTGTGTGCAGCGGAAGATCGCGTTGCTTCAGTACATTCATATGGAAGATCAGGATGCAGACATTCTGATGAAGGTGCTCACCAGGAGAAAATTCGAATACCATAGAGACAAGATTGGGGTGAAGGATAATCCCTTTCTTGTTGAGAGGGAGTGTTGAAAAGTCAACAAGAAATGTGTGTCTAATTTATTTTTCCCTTAGATAAATTGGACAATAAATATTAATCTACTATCTCATAATTACTTGAAATAGTTAACTTAATTGGCAAATCAGTTATCTATAGGAAATTCAAGTTCAAAGGTTGACTGGTGGGACATCCAAGTTGAATTAGTTGTAACACAATTGGAGGTGTAGTTATGTGAGTTGTGAAGTAGTTTAACTCAGTTAAGTGAGTTAAGATGAGTTGTACTAGTTGTAACTGAACTTACACTAGTGAGAGATCATTGAATTAATTATTAATTAATTCACAATAAGTGATCTCACATGCAACTGAAGATTTACCACTGTTAACTACATGCATGTCAGATCCAGTGGAGACCCAGTTGAGATAACAGGTGAAAGGGACATGTTGACTATCAATTGTGATTTGAGTGAGTGCAATCATGCAAGAACACACAGAATGGATGTGCCCATGAGGAATGCACAGTCTAGGCAAGAAGGATTCAAATTCTTTTGCAGGTTTTCCATTGCAGGTATTGCACAGAGGAGACAGGTTGTCTAGAGGCAATAAATTGGCACATGCATTTGCCAATTTTTGTATGATAGTGTGAGATGATTGTTATTGTACTGAGAGATATTGGATTAGAGTTTTGTATGAGATTGTTTCATGATCCATGATATAAACATAATATATGATAGTGGAGTTTTTAGTTTTATTCTTTCCCGATAAAAACATCTGTGTTATGTGTGATTGATCTTTCTTCTTGATATTGCAATTGGCGATCATGTTTTAAATTCCGCAAGAATATTTGTAGAAGTGATTCTGTATTTAATAGTGGCATATAATTGTTAGATCAGGAGAATCTAGGCAATACATAATTTGTATTGAAATTTCTACACCAAGTAATCAACTACATGATCACCTAAGGAATGTGAGTGTTGTTGGTCTTCCTTACTGATAATAATTTCCTTATGTAAAACAGTGCCACTGTGAATGCAGTTAGACTTCCCTGTTTCTTCTATTCTCTCATGATTTTCTTTCAACCATTCAAAGGAAGAAAAACATAAAGTACGATATTTTTCATCTGTAAGTCCACTACTTTCTTCATATTCAACATTATGCCTGGGGGTTTTCTGATTTCAAACATTATAAACAATTTTCTTCAGCAAATTTAAAGAAGAAAAACATAATGGAAAGGTTCTTTCACTCGATTCAAAACCTCCTTCATTTTCTTCACCGTTGTCAATTCCTTTGGACCACCGAATACACTCATTTTCGGATTTATCTTCGACCAATGACTGTAATTTTGAATTGACAAGATCTTCTATATAACAAGTAATAGGGTCATCAAACATATGAGGAGATTGTTGCAATATCTTGTCAATTTGTTCCAGTGAATCAGTGTGATTTGTGGATTAACACACATTCCTTCGCTTCGATGATGATCTTAGGATTTTATTTCAACAATTTGAATGAATAAAATCATAACGGAAAATAATTCCCTTCGGCTAATTCAATACTTTCTTCTTTGTAACTGTGATATGTAGGTTGATTTCTCTCATTATACTATTGGAAATGAACATTTTCTAACAGAGAACATGTAGTCAGTTTCTCTAGGGAGTCAACATCATAATCACCATCATATTCATCATATATAGGCAAATCAACAACATATGCAATGCCATCTAACAAGAACAAACTTGGAACATCAACTTGTTCTTCAACAAATTGATTTGCAAACTCGTCTTCTTAATTGTCTAAAAATGAATACATAAAATGATCAGCCCTTTGCTTATCGTGTGATGGATCATAAGCTAAATCAACATCTCCTCTTTCAACAAGTGGAATATAATTTTTTGTAGAATCATTGGCATCAAAAACTTCAAGAGGGCATATGATATTATTAATTCTATGCTCAAGATTTAAATCAGCTATTTTATGTTCATATTCACTTTTGCGTCCTTAAGCATCCAACCCCTCATTTTGGATCTGTTTGCATGCTTGGATGTGTTGAATGTCCTGGGAATCATTAAACATTTGTTGTAAGGATTTAGGTCTTCTTTCCATCAGGAGGAAAGACAAATCTGGATGAAGAGTTGTTGTATAATGGAGCATGGCAACAACTCCAGTGGGTTGAATTTCTTCAGGCAATTTGTAGTAAATATTGGAAAAACTTCTACTGAATATAGAGATAGTTTCATTTCTCTGCTTTTCCAAGGCATAAAAATCTATAAGTTGCAGCTCTAAATATTTCTTCTTGCCCCAAAACTTAAAAAAAACATTCTTCAACTCCTCCCATGAGCTAATTGTCTCTGGATGCAAATGTTTGAACCAGTCTTTGGTGTCCCCTCTCAAGGATTGAGAGAAGGCCCTCATACAAAAATCAGCATGGTCAATCTCAAACAAATCTACAAAATGCTCAATTACTTGGATGTGCTTTTTAGCTGAGACGCCATCAGGTTCCCCATCAAACACAAGTAGACGCTCATAGTTCTTTGGAGGGAAATCGTGGAGGACTTGGGGTAGATTCAAGGGTATGTATCTATGTTGGGTCTTGGAGGACGTTGGACCAAGTACAGGAGGAGAAATATCAGCCTTGGCTTCATGGGGCTCATCAACTTGGTCATGGTCATCACATGGCCCTAATGATTTTTTTTATCAAGATCAGTGATACAGTAAGGATATGCATGTACAACTTTAAGAGGATTATATACAATTTCAATATTCTCATGATCATCATTAGAATGCAACAGGTAAAGAAAAATTTGTTTGGCATGTTCAGGGAAGGAGCAGAGGTAACTCATAACAAATAGTAAAATGATTTGGAGGAGATCCCATTTTAAGTACCTTTTTTCTTCCATGATGCCTTTTCATACCTATGTCAAGGTATCTCATATTCCAGTTGAGTCTCTGAATTACATTTGAATCTTGAGTGGAGTCTCCAATAATTTTTTGGAATATGGATTATGTATTGAGAGTGGAGTCTCCATTGAAAATTTAAATTTATGAATTCTTATACCAGTGGAATCACCTTCAAACTTATTTTCTGATGTGTGTAGTCGCTAGAGAAGGAATACAACCAATATGTTCCCAAGTGTATGCTACTCTCAGACCTTGGAACTCAACCATCTCATTCTTTCCCAGGGAAAATATTTCAATTTCGTCCCTGACAACGACGCCATAATGTTATCACTCTATAAATTTTGTTCGGTTGAATATAAAAACGACAGAGGTAAATATTTCAACCAGATTTAGAGCTGAAGAACTAGCCTTCTCAACTCAGAGAGGGCTCTCTGAATGTCACTTGATATTTCTTTAATGAACAATGTCTAGATTTGGTTTGTTTTGGGGGGTTTTTATAAAATTGCTGAAGAAATGGAGATGACATTTGGGCTATGGAGTCAAGAATGAACAATGCATTGACAAATCATGGAAACTATCAAGAGGAAAAAGGCTAAATGAGGCGATGAGTCTGACTTTAAATTTGAAATTTGCATGGAATAAGAGAAAAAAGAAACATATAACTGCATCAAAGAATATTAAAATGAATCCTAAATTAGTTAAGAAGAAATACACATAGTCTAAGTTGCTAATCCAAGAGCATCGTGAGATGAATTCTGGTCTTTTGATTCTCCAATTTAAACAGATGAAAGTGTAAATGAAATAAAATATCATAGGATGTACACACTATGAAAGAAGACAAAACTCATATCACAACCAATTAGAATATTTTCATAAACAGTCCAAAAATTTTCTTCTACATTTGTATATTCATTCTAGCTCCAGAGTTTTACAAAGTCTTCCTGCTCAGAGGGTAGGATCCTCTTTCTCTCATTATTTCTATATGCTCAGGATGATATATATAGAGGATTTACTTGTGGAATCCAAAACGATTAAACTTCCCCCATAATTTTTAAAAATAGAGGTCAGTTACAAAAAGGAGTAATGTATAGGACCGTTCTCCTACTTTAAAGGGATCGTTACGAATAGGTCTGACATATCTTAAGATTTTTCTTGGAACATCATATGTCCAAAATTTATTGGAACGTACTTAATTCTACCTGATAATTTATTCCAACTTGGCAATTTCTTCCTTTAGAGTGGTCAACCAGACTGGTTGATTTTCCCCAATGCTTTCAACTACCTCAGCTCTAATTTTTCCCTTCTATCATTTGCTCTGCTTCTTCTTCACTGCTCGCTTGTAGAGTTCGTCTGCATGTCCATTGATGATTAGATCCCTCATGACAGGATTTATTCTGGCCTTTGATTCTGGTTCTGTCGTAGGGTCAGTATGGAATTTAGTTGCTAGTATCTGTGTGATCAACTTCTCTTTCTTACTCATTGATGGATTTTCCATGTTAGTCTAGAATACTGTTCCACTAGATGTTGTTTGATTGTCCTGGTCCATGTCTCCCAATTTTGAATAAAACACGATTTTCATCTTCTTGGTCTCGTTAATTACTTTGTTTCGAATGAAATGTCGATTGCTCAAATGAGATAAATTCATCTATAATTTTGAGGATGATTGTCATTGATTGTTTAATAATAGACTGTGATGGAAATACTTGTCCGAGTCACAGCCTATCACAATTGGCTGTTAGCTTCAGAATGATTAGCCTCCAGATTTTCCTTCTGGTGGCGCTTACCCGATGCTGCACGACGTAAAGTAATTTTTGAGCAATGGTATTGATGTCACAGAATAAGTAGTTAACTCTCCCCTTTTCATACGCAATCTATGGGAATGACACATATCAAATGATTTTTCGACACGTGACATCGAGGGTCGGAGAAAGTGGTTTAAGGTAGACCTCTTTTCGGCCCGTTGTGCTACTAAGGGCATTGTACATCCACGATTGAAACCACAGTAGTTTTCCCTGGCCCGCCTTCGCATAATTAAACTTCATGCCATTTCGCCACCCGATATGGGTCTCAGCCATTGATCTGGCCCACCTTGAAATCTACAGTCTACCTGGTATTTCCTTTCGCGCCTCCGCTATACTTCTTTAGTCCTCCTCTAAATCTAAAACTCATATTTCAAGTATAATTGTTATGGTGATAACAACTTGATCCTAAAATAGTATTAAGTATGAAACCAATTTCTTATTCCAAGATTCTTTTATTGATAGTGCTTATAGCATGGAAGTGTCTTATGTTACTTTACCAAACAAATAAACTAAAGATAATAACTTTCATAATCATACATGAGAACATACAAAATCACATGAAAGTAGTAATAATAACCACATAACACAACAATTGTCTTTGGGTCCACTTCCAACTTGTTATGACCATATTTTTTTTTAAATGGAATCTAAGTCTCGAGGTTTAGCAAGGGGATAAATTGGCATGGAGACATGAGAGTTTTGAGGATAGGGCCACACTTAGCGGAGAAAGAGATGAATATAGCAGAGGCACGGGTTTGATGGGGCCCAGTGGGGAAAATATATGAAAACATCCAAAATCGATGGTCACAAAACGTATCAGGCAGGGAACTTGTGCGAGGTTTAACTACTTGGAAGAGGGTCGATGGAAATACCATGGTTTCATATTATAAACATGTGGCGCCACTAGAGGAATATCAGGGAGAAAAGTGTTCTACCCAAAACCTCTTTGCCTCGCCCCTGATTTAGAAAAGTGCATATAAAAGGAGGGCCCTAGTTATTATTTTATGGTTTTTCAAATCATTTGAACGTTTGAAAATTGGCGCAAATGCTTCGTTCGAACTGAATCTCAATAGTGAAACAGAATTGCTCATTCTCCATTCATTCACAAGTATTTTTCATCATGGCCATGAATCCTTTCGTTTTATCCATAACAGAGAAAGATGATGCCTTTAAAGAAGAATCCCTAATTGACAGGGACTGATATATTTGACACAGAAATAAATGTGTCACCCATTTCTGTATCCAGAGAAAATTTGTTAGATAATGTCGAGAAATGAATACCCTTCCTTGAAGTGGCCCAAGCCTCCATATTCCCTTACACCGTCGAAGTCGCATTCCCTTTCCAAGAATTCATAACATGGTGTGCAGAACAATACTTGTAATAAGAAAAGGTCATTTTGAATAAGTTAGGGTCAGAGGTCTTGTGTAGAGTAGATAACCCATCAATTTGACACACCCTCAATCCACCAAATTCTTCCCTTAGTACACCAGAGAATGTCCCCACTGAGGTCAAAACTCTACTTTCACGGACCATTTTTAAACCCAAACATCATTCTGAAAGTTTGTCATTGCTTATGAATATGAGTGTCATGGTCATTGAGGTCCAGTGGGCCTGTTCCATACTAAGTCAGATTTTAGGTCTAGATAATGACAAGTTTGTAGTAGAGGTCATGTTGGGTTTTCTGTTGACCTTTTTTCATCCAGAGTCCATTTAGCCAGTCCATATCAGTTTTGAAGAGTTCATCGTTGATATTGTGCACAAGTAGCTAGTGAATTTCTAATTACTAAGTCACTTCAGGTATTATACACATTTTCTAAGAATGTTCCTGGAAATAAACAAGAAAGAGTTCCCTAAAGATACATTCATCTCAACTGAATGCAAAAGGATCACAATGCTCATTTTTATAAATAAGATTTGTTGGCATGTTTACAGGCAGAGTGTGCTTGTCATTGATGGCAAGAACAATAGTGACGATGGTATGTTTATAGGAAAGAAAATTAGCAATGAGTAAAGCAACAATGATGGAAAACAGGGAAAGCATAAGTTCAGAAGAAGAAGAGAACAGTATGAAAATCAAATCTCAGGATGAATAGCGTGAGTATGTAGAGATCAAATCTTAGAAAGAAGCATAAGCTCAGGCGGAGAAGCGAACAGTATGCAGAGATGGGAAATCTTAGAAGAGATAGCAGTTTCGATAAGCGTAGATGAGGTCCAAGTCATCAAGACTCGCAGAAGGATCACACGTCAAGGCCTTTGACACTTATACATTCTTCCAAGTCGGGATGAAGTGAAGCTCAGGAGGAGGAGTGATAGTGGTCATCGAATCAATGTCCGGTCAGGAGGAGCACACAGAAAGATCGAGCCGTCTATCTAAGATCCTGATCGAATGAACAACATTCACTTCAGATATAAAGATGTGAGGAGGTTACGCTCCTGAAAGTTTGAGATTTGAAATCCCCAGAATGCAAAGTTCTATCAGCCATCGGATCAATTTCGAGTGGAAGGATAGGATAAGCTAGCAAAGTTACATCGCATAAACATCGATCTGTCAATCCAAGATCCTGATTGAATGAACAACATTCACTTGGGATATAGATATGCAAGGAGGTTATGCTCCTGAAAGTTTGAGATTTGAAAAACCTAAAGCCCAGAAATACAAAATGAATAAGGACCATTAGATATGGAGATCAGACAATGACCGTTAGATTAGGGAGATCTACGTCAACATATTACGTTAGCAAATCTCATTCTCAAGGACATGTGGAAAATCACATAAGAAAGGACACATGGTAGACCATGTCAGCAAGGACACATGGCGCAATCAGAAAATGAAAAGTGTCAAGTTGATTCGACATTTCAGGTATGCGGAAATAAAACATTTGAGTGACACATGGAAGCTTCTCAGCTCATGAAACGTCATTGAGTGACGCAATGGCTACCTCACTCCGGAAGTTTTTCTTCAGGAGTTTTACCACCAGTACTCGCCCAAAGACCCAAATTCCTGAATGTCGAAGACCCAGAGTGGATATGAGTCATCCAATCTGAATATCACTTCGGGGGTATTCTCGATCGTTGATCGTGTAGCATGATACATGTTAACATATTGTGAACTCCGAGTGAAACTTCTCTGGGAAAAAACAAAGAATGAAAGAAAGTTGAGAGTTGATATTGTTGAACCCCAAATACCCGAAGGGATTGTGACCATCAATCCAAAAGGGACACACGTCATTGGATCATGGAATCTGGGTGAAATTCTCTGAGAGCAAGCAGAGTTTGATAATCGAAACTCCCAAAGCCCAAAAGGCGAAATCGATCTCATCTGTTGGTTGGAGGGACACGTGTCATATGATCATTGAGACCAAGGATTTCGCGTAGACAAAGGAAATAAGGTAGAGTCATCGATTGAATAAGACAAATGTCGTCAGATCTTCCATTCCAGAAGATGTCCAATCAACAACAACGGGGTTTGAGAGTTGAAACTCCTGGAGCCTAGACCATGAAGGAAACCTCACCCATTGATGGAGGAAGGATATATCTAGTCCATAGACTTGAGAGGACAAATCTGAACCATCCATTCAATAGCACCATCAATATTGTGAGATCAACGATCATGCTCCATTGCGGGGCCAGAACATGCTCGTGCATTAATTTTTTGTAGGCGGGCCAAAATTGAAACCACGGTTTTGGAGAAAGGAGGCGTGGAGGCTCATAGTGAATTGTGAGGAGAAAAGAGGGTTTCCCTCAAACCACTTATGGACACGCCCACAATCACGTGGTCACATGATGCTCATATCCCAAGGTCATATCGTGAAATGGAGCTAGTTCTCACTAGACAAAAATCAGGAAGCACTTTTTTGAATAAGCGCTTGGTCACCACTTGTGGTCACATGAAGGACGGGGCTTAGAATCCAAATAAGTCATAGTCCACTGGTTGTAACAGAACAAAGAAGATGAAGAGTCTCGAATACCAGAGAAGGTAAGGAATCTCAACATAATGCCCACTAATGATGAACGTATTAAGCTAACCATCAGGGATGATGAATAGTTTCCATGATGATAAGGCAGAGGACTCAACGTGACAAAAAGATGTAGAATATAGAAGAGAAGGTGGACTGTGAGTTAGCTATGCAGTAATGAGGAAGATATGTAGTTAAAAACCACAAGGGAAGAACATTGACGTTGTGAAGAGCATGCAGAGGCATTGCGCATAACATGCAGTTGGTGCATAGAGAATATAAAAACGCAGAACAAAGAAGAGATGTTGCGGCTGTTGAGTGTGTTTCATGCAGGTAGAAGTATGTTAAGAACCAAATATAAATATAGCATAGAAAAACCTCAGAAAAAGTACTCAATGCCTTGAAAAAGAGATAATTTCAGATAATAAGCCTCTTCGAGGGGTCAACCACCTTTTACCCTACTTAAATATTCAAGTACAAGATGATTCAAAATCAAAATGTCTCCTTGGTATAATAGGAGACTAGGAGGTATAATTACAACTAATGGCCTAAAGCCAACATAAATAAAATAACATTACTAATATAATATGCCCCAATTAAGGGGTAATGAGCCAATATTAGCGCTTAA
>JZKD02S0797697.1:331957-344807 GCA_000966675.3 Picea glauca
CATCAATCAAACCAAACCATTTACATCAATGACATATGATCCAACAATCTCCCAAGTAATCAAACCATTGGCATCAATGACAAACCATTGGCATCAATGACAACACGATCCAACATATGTTTCCATGTTGGTAGGAACGAGAGAGGACTAAGTATGTAAGATAGACTGATTGAGAAGAGAACAAAGAAAAGAAGAGAGCAATGAGACACTAGAAGGGAATGCTGAGACCGTGGAACCCCACAAAAGCAGAAATAGAAGGTTGGTTGAGAACCAAAGGGATAGATTTTGCACAGAAAGAAAATAGAAACCCTAGAATCACACCTCGAAAATATCTGGACAAATACATGTTTACTGATTTACATGAAGTCTTTTTCTATGATTTTCTGCATCTACTACAGGAGTGGATACTAAGGTTGAAGGATAACCACGCGATGAACTGGATTCGAAAGCTAGATTGGACTCCAGTACAGATTGAGAAGTTACAACAAGTGAACAACAAATTCATCGTGTAATATACTTTTGACTTGACAATATTGTTGCAGGGTTCATAACAGAGTTTGCAGTTGACACAACGAAGTCATACAGTGCAACAGAGAAATAATTTCTACGCGGACCTCAAGGAAGGTACATTCGATCTCTGTATACTTCTATTAAGATACTATTATATAAAAAAGGTGTAATGACAATAGAATCAGATAGCTAAACTTCCCTACGTGCATGGGGGAAGGGGGGAAGCACTGACAGAGAGGGGAGAAATGGAAGGAAGTAGAGATAAAGGCAAGAAGGAGGAGGAACCTTTGGACCCGATCATGATGGATGACAACCAAATCAAGTGGATCTTGGCGTCATCAGACAAGACACATAGCGGAGTACCCTACCAATATAAGGTGAATACCAAGAAGACAGTCACAGCCATGAGGGAGGGCTTGGCTAGTGATGAGGAAGAGGTAGAGGATCTCTGGGTTGTGGATAAGATTGAGGAAATCTTGCGTGCAACTTATGAAAGGAAAACAAGAGGTCCAGGAATGGGAGGAGAAGGCAACCATCCTATCCTTATTAATGTCAATGTGGAACCCATAAACCCATGTGCGACTAATACACCAAAGAGAACACCATTGTTTAGACAACTGAAGTTCGAAGGAAGTCCGACAACATGAAGCACACCTACACAAGGAGAAACAATTGGAGGAACCAGTTCAAGCAGCATTAGTCAAGTATCTACACCATGCAGAGGAGGTAGTAGTTCATTATTCAGAATGGCAAGACATGATCCCAATATTTGATTACCATAATTTTGTGGAGAAGCAGCAGAAGACCCTGAGAAGCATATGTTCATTTGTGAAAATATCAGGGAAGAAAAATAGATCACTGATGAAGATACCAAACTCACACAACTAGCAATTACGTTAAGAGACCACGCACTAGACTGGTACATGAGTCTAGACACAAACAGTGCCTTGGGAATGACAAGGACACTAGCCGACATTAAGAAGTTACTGATTAATGAGTTCCACAAGCCAAGGTCAGAGGATCAGTACATGAACGAGATGATCGATATCAAACATAAACCAAGAGAATATGTATGGGAGATTGATTAGAGATTTAAGCGATTAAAGGGAAAGCTCAAGTACCTTATGATTGATATGCAACATTGACACATGTTTGTCAACTCACTACTACAACATTTAAAATATCCTTTACAACAACATAATTTTCAGATGCAAGCAGAGGCTCTGCATGCAGCCTTGCAACTTGAAGAGAGCTAGTACCATCATGCGGACCCAACTATCTAAGAACTGAACGAGGATTTGAAGAATATAACATTTTAGTTGAACTAGAATAAGAACAAGGACAAATGAGAAGTCGTTTGGTGCACCACATGTAGGATGGAAGGACATCATAAGAACGACTACCCAACATTTGCGCAGTATATGGTAGAAGCCATGCCAAATCTATTACCACAGGGAGGACTATGGTGCGAAATATGCAAGAAACTAGGTCACGACCCTTACCACTGCATGATGATGTAGAAATACCAAACAGTCCTGAATATTTCATACTGCACCTTTTTCAAATCAGTGGGCCACGTCGATGATAAATATTGTAGAACTATGGAGCTTATGTGGGAAAGAACATCAAATGCATATATGTTACAGGCCGAAATGATGACTGGGAAAGCAGGGCCACAATTTAATCAAGTCCCAGCTCCATACAACACTGCACAACAGTAGTATAACACTACGCAACAACCATACAATAATGTGCAACTACAGTACAACCTGACACAACCCAAGTATAATACCACCCAATACAATCAGGCACCACAGTATAACGTGCTGAGAGGTGATCGAACAGGCTACCGAGGAGGAGGATGAACCATAGGAGGTTTCAGATGAGGTAGAGGACCAATCACATGTCACAATTGTCAACAATCGGGACATTATGCACAGGAATGTGCACTTCTACCAGCAACTTATATGTATTGTCATGCATCAGACCATGATACAGAGGAATGCCCGACACTACTAGTAAAGATTCAAGAAAAGAGGAACTAGAAGAATCAAAATGTCTAGTGGATTTCAGTCGAAGTAAGGGATGACGGAAGAAACATAAACATAGTCACTTGTAGAGGAACGAAAGCATCAAATGATGCATTTCGACGAGAACCAACGCAAAACTAATGGGTAAATAAGAAAAATGAACTAAGGAAGAAGTTCGACGCGCAAAAGGAAAAGGAGATCTTTAAAGAAGTCAGACAAGAATTTCAGAAGGAGGACACAATGTTGACTTCAACTTCACAACAAAGAAAGGAAGCCCCAAAATAGGAGATGTCGCCATCACTATATCATACCAACGGAATGCATCCCATGGAAAAAGTAAGTACAATCAAAGGCTTTTTGCAATCATGCGTGAAAGTATTAAGTGATCCTTCATTTGCAAAAATACTTCAAGACATACTAGAGAAATGTAGTAGTGAGATGGACGAAAAGCTAGAACCAAAAACCGTTAACCACCTACACACAAGAAGAAGAACAAGTAGGGAATTTAGACTGAATGCTAACATTGGGGATTTCAACATGGGAGACATTATACTAGATATAGGATTCGAAGTGAATGTATTACCAAAGAAGACATGGCAATGCATGGGAGAGCCAACACTAGGATACTCAAATGTCCAATTGAAACTAGCAAACTAGCATAGAGTCCTACTAATAGGTAGACTGAAGGGAGTGACAATAGATCTTGATGGAGTGCACACTAAAGTAGACTTTGAAGTCATTGAAATAGTAGACGACACAACACCTTACCCGACATTGCTTGGTCTAGATTGGGAGTTTGACAACCAGGCCGTAATCAATTTGAAAACTAGGAAAATGAAATTTGAATCTAGAGAATACGGGGTCATAGTGCCATTAGATCCATCAAAAGGGGAGAGGTTCGTAGAACCGACTTGTTCGGACTTAGAGGATATTGACCAGTTGTACAGAAAAACTACACGCGATGAGGATTATGTAAACCCAACTGCATATGGGGTACTTAGTTGGTGTAGCATTACTTCATGCGCAACAGACTCAGATACTGGGTTGGAAAACTAGTAGCAGAGGCTACACGAAGTATCCACGAGAAGATGTGCAAGAATAGACTGCACAGTAAGGTGGGTAGGCACAAAAATAAGAGAACCACCCAATTTCCATGGACTAAATGATCTGTAAATATTCCTAACACAATACGAAGAAGAAGTCTTAAAGACTTAGAGACTGTTAGCACTGGACTTAGCACTAAAGGCCGCACCCAAAAGATGGTGGGGCAGACACAAGGAGACAATCAAATACTGGTATCAATGTAAGCGGTTACTGCGCATAAGGTTCGACGTAGAATAGAAAAACAACAAACAACAAAAATATGAAGGACATGGGACACCAACGGAACACTTGGAGGTGTGTAAAACGCCGTGGATGATGACACCACTACAAGAATGGCCTCATCACTTTATACATACTCTATAAGGCATACCAGCGAATTAGTAAATAGACCAACAATTGCGCAAAGGAACTAAGTCATGGAGGACATTACAAAAGAATTTCACAGTCACTTTCTCATTCGAGCAAGAGAACCCCAACATAGACGCAACCCTTAAACGGATTAGAGTAATGATGTTTATCAAAGAACCAGAAGTAGAACTTCTCACAGAAGAGAAAAAACAGAATAAGAAGATAGTTAAGGAAATACTGTCATGTTACCACGTACAAAAGGAAACACCGGATGAGGATGATCTACGCGACATCCAGATCGAAGAAGTGGAGGGAAAAAGAGATGTGGAAGGACAACTCATAGAATCAAAATTCATTTCCATGCCAATCAAGGTAAATAAATTTAACATCGAGACAACTGAGAAGTCGAAAATGGCCATCATTTGAGATTACTAGGATGAGCAAATAGTAGAAAGTATTAGAGAGTTGCTACACAAATACAATGACCTCTTTCCCACAACATTTACAGAGATGAAGGGAATATCTAGATAAATAAGAGAAATGAACATACCACTCAAACCTGACGCGAGACCTATCAGACAACAACCCTATTGACTGAACCCCATATATAAATAAAAACTTAAAGAGGAGATCGAGAGGATGCTCGAAGATGGAATCATTGAACTAGTTGAGGAGTTAGAATGGATAAGTCTGATGGTAGTGCAGGACAAGAAACATGGAAGAGGAATCAAGATATGCGTCGACTTGAGGAATTTTAATGATGCATGCCTACATGACCCATTCCCTACACCGTTCACAGGAAAAGTGCTATAGAATGTGGGAGGACATGAAGCGTACTCATTTACTGAT
This sequence comes from Picea glauca, assembly GCA_000966675.3. Lineage (NCBI taxonomy): Eukaryota > Viridiplantae > Streptophyta > Pinopsida > Pinales > Pinaceae > Picea > Picea glauca. Next base: position 336,799 of record JZKD02S0797697.1, read on the forward strand.
GGATTCTCAGGATACCATCGGATTAAGATAGCACAGGAATATAGACATAAGACCACGTTCATGACTGAATGGGGATCTTATCAGTACACAGTCATGCCATTTGGACTGAAGAATGCACCAACAATATTTTCCAGAGTGGTCATTGCAACATTTAAGGAATTCATCCATCAGATTCTTGAAGTATACTTGGCTGATTGGACAGGGAATTCACCCATCAATTTCTTGAAGTATACTTGGATGATTGGATAGTATAAATCCTATTGAAAAACCATGTGGAATTTTTATGGCTGATGTTAGAAAGATGCAGACAGTGCCAGATATCACTGAACATCAAGAAATGCATATTTGGAACACTGTTTTGGATACTATTGGGCCATATAGTATGCAAACAAGTTTTATTGGTCGATCCGGCAAAGATTGTAGTCATTGTTAACTTGCCAGCACCAAGAACAGTCCGTCATCTAAGAGCTAGGTTAGGACACACAAGATACTACAGGAAATTCATTAAAGGTTATGCACAAATTACAAAACCCATGGAAAAATTGTTACGAAAGGATACAAATTTTCAGTGGAACGACGAGTGTCAACACGGTCTGGATATTTTAAAGGAAAATATGGTTACCATGCCGATATTAGTATTTCTAGATTGGGAAAATACATTCCATGTGCATGCAGATGCATTAGCGATAACACTTGGAGCTATCTTAGCGCATCAAGGAGAGAGAGACTTGGATCACATGATAGCATTTGGAAGTAGAAAGTTATCAGAATCATAACAAAATTATAACACGATAGAAAGAGAAGGCCTAGCCATGGTCTATGCACTACAAAAGTTCAAGCATTACCTATTGGGGAAACACTTTAAGATGTTCACAAATCACTCAGCCTTGAAATACCTAGTCAAAAATCCAGTGTTGGAGGGGAGATTATGTCGATGGTTACTTTTATTTCAAGAATTCGACTTTGAAGTAATAGTTAAACCAGGAAAATTGAATGCAGGACCTGACCAACTCTCAAGGGTCACCAGTGGAGAAGAAACTATGAATTTAGAAGACAACTTTCTGGATTCATAGTTATTCTCAATAGATATTGTTGATGATTACTTTTCCAATATCATTCAGTACTTGAGTACAAGTAATGCACCTCAAGAATATACCATCGCTCAGAAGAAGAATATGGTAGTCCGTGCGATCGACTATCAACTGATTGCGAGACACTTATATAAAATGGGCGCAGATAACATTTTGTGCAGATACGTGTTAGAGAACGGAAGACCAAGAATTTTAGTAGAAGCCCACAAGGGAATCACAGGAGGGCATTATGTAGGGAAATATACCACGCAGAAGGTATTACATGCAAGACTATGGTAGCCAATGATTCATAGAGACTCGAAGGAGTACTGTAAAAAATGTGATGTTTGTCAAAGGGTAGGAAAACCCAACAGAAGAGACGATATGCCACTACGACCACAAGTAACATTATAGGCATTCGACAAATGGGAAATAGACTTTGTGGGCCCAATTAACCCACTAGCCAAAATGACAGGGGAAAGATACATTATCACTGTGACATAATACTTAACAAGATGGGAGGAAGCCTCACTAGTAAAATATTGCAGCACAGAGACAGTAGCACACTTTTTGTTTGAACAAGTAATCATGAGATTTAGGTTCCCAAGAGTCTTGATCAGTGACCAAGGAACACACTTCATAAACAACACCATCCATGCGATGACTAAAGAGTTTGAATTCCATCACCAGAAGAGCACACCATATCACCCACAGACGAATGACATAGTGGAAGCCTTCAACAAAATTCTAGAGAACACACTGACAAATATTTATAACATCAACAGAGACGACTGGGACCTCAAAGTACCAGCAGTATTATGGGCATACAGGACTACATACAAAAATTTGATGGGGCACACACCATTCAAATTGGTTTATGGCCAAGTAGCAGTAATGCCAATATAATTTTTAGTACCCAGCTTGCATGTAGCAGCTATCACACAAATGACAGAATGAGGCGCAATATAGGAAAAACAAGTGGGAAAAGGAAAATAGACAAAAAGAAGTACTATAGGACATCACTAGGTGAAATTAAAGAATGACAAGGACCGATGGGACATCACATTAATCACACCAACTGGAGACGAAAAATAAAGCATAATGGCAAGTATGAAACCACCGTAGATACATTGAACCCATAGTTATGGTGCATTAAATGCATAATGGAGGAAGTGTCCTCGACAAGCTTCATGACAAGCCCAAACAACACGCGAGCACGAGATCAACTAGTCTATTTGTGAAAGGAGAATAGAGAGAGAGAGTACTAGCATCCAACACACACAGAGTGAGATTACAGAGCTCACATAAGTTATTTGAACTCAACAAACGTTTGATGGTCACCACTGAAGCTAGCAGAAGCAATCCAGATTGCCAGACTGACTAGGGTTCAAACTAGGTCATGAGGACCATTGGAAGAAAATGAACAGTGACAGCTGGAGATCATCAATATCGACAAAATCCATCCCCAAATATGATATCATTGAATTCTACACCAATTGTAGAAGAAATTCAATAGCCATAAGGAGAGGCCATGAAAGTGGATATGCCAGCAGCGATGCAGGAGCCTTAGAATGAGGAAGCAGAAACCTAAAAGGAAGTGCAACCAGAAAGCACTGAAGCAGTTTTTGAAGTTAATGAAACGACACAAAATACGGAAGTAGCAGTTGATCCAGACGGGTCTCAAACGACCATCTCAGGAAAAGTAGTAGGGGAGACCATTGAAGATTCCTCGGCTTGGAAAAAATGTCTTATGGGGGAGCAATCAGATGTTGTTGGACCTTTTATGTAGCCATCATAGTAGAAAGACGAAGTACATATACAAGGCTCACCTCGCAGGAAACCTATAGCAAAAATTGTTCTACCACGCATACCAAATGGAGTACAGGTAGGACCAGAGCTACTGGGCCATGTCGGGAAGCTCAAATATTCATACCATGACATATCAGACGAAACCAAGTTCCCAGAACTTGCGCAGAGGGTCTTTATAGAGACCATAGGCACAAATTGGTTGGGAGAAGTGATTATCTAGCCATACCAGTGGGACACTGGGCTAGAGAAAACACGAATCTTAGGTTTGTTGACCCTACCACATTTTGGTAGAGGCCAATATGCAACAGCATGAGTTAAGCCTCTTTTAGCAGTCACGCATGGAGGGGACATATGGCTAGATAAACCCATCCCCATAACTATTGATATTATTGCGCAAACCACAGGATTACCAACCCAGGGTATGGATCCCGCATTGATTCTGGATAACAAATCCAAGGAGAAAGCACTGGAAGAAGAAATGAAGAATAAGTATGGAACCACCAGGGGAATGAGAGGCATCATGATTAAATGAATCAACAATGCAGCCACACAATTGGTTGCAAAAATCTTAGCCTACAAATTGCTAAGAAAATTCTGCAAAGAGGAAGTACCAACTGGAGTCATTGTAGTTACAACCTAGTGTGCAGAAGGCACGTCAATGAGCTAGGTTCCATATCTATTGAATTTATTCCAAGAGGACTGTAGGGATGTGCATGACCTAGGGAAAGTTTTCCATTACTCATGGTTGATTACCCTAATAGATTTCATGGCATGGAAAGAACTAGGGTATGTAAGTTTTTGTACCATACCACAACCAGTAGGAGCGAAGTACCTATTGATGAGATCTAGGCCACATGCCAAGCATAAGAGGGAGAATGGGATCATATTTGAAGAATATCTATGTGACATATAGGAATCTATCATCCGATCATGGAGAATAACACTAGAGGCTATCATGCGATATGCGAACATCACCAAATTCCAGGCCACACGACAAACAATGTGGATACAACCAAGGCAGGATCCAGATAAATAGTGGCTACATATGCGCTACTTCATCACAGAGGGTGACGTCAACATGGTCATCAGTGAATGGCCCGATGAATGGAGGATCCCAACCATTACCTGGGAAGTACTGGAAAGAACACCAGAAGGAGAGGCAGAGCAGTCGAAAACGCAGCCTTCGGAAGTCCAAGTGCCCAAGAAACCAAGAACGGGCCAAGGCAAGCCAACTCAGGCAGACAAAGGGTCAAAGAAGAAAGGAACCCAGAGGGAGAAGAAAGAGACTACACCACTGACCAACGAACAACAAAAATAGGTTCAGGGAGCGCAGAAGACTACCCCAAATCCCAGCAAGTAGGAATTAGGGGGAACGAAGACACCGGTAGCACAGATAGGAGGTGTGCACAATAAATCAAAGGTGAAACGAAGATCACTAGACTATACGATCACAGAGGAATATGGGGAAATTATTGCCAGAATGGTCCAGGATTGTCTAGAAGAAGAATTTGATCATGCACCACGTCACAGGGATAAAATGCAAAAAGAACTGGAAGAAATGGGGAAGTTCCTCAAGAAACTCGGGAAAGTCCAGATAGAAAACAGTCTCAGAGGCATAGATTCATCAACACCATAGACTAATGAAAGAGTGGAGGTAGAAGAATGAGACCCAATGCACTCATTACCACATGCAAAAGAAACGGTCTACATCACACCTAACATGTTGCGCATGGATGAAATCGAGGGGTAGACACCCTTGAAGGATTTAAACCACATCCAATTGGTCTTGACATAGATTCCATCAAGGGCACTACACAAGTTACAAGTGAGCGTCAACCATGAGGTATAGTCTCGTGCACATAGAAACTTAGTCGAGCTACAACAAGTAACAAAGAAGAAGGAGACGCTGGAAAAATATTGTGAGCAAGCCAAGTTAGAAACTCAGGAGGAAAAAGAATGTAGGAACAAACTAGAATGAAGAGTGGGAGGAATTTTTGAGAAAATACCAAACACCGTGAAAGGAAATGAACTCCTAGTAGCAGAAAAGATCGATTTGTTGCACAGGCCATCAAGAAATATCATAAGGAGATAGAGAATCTCACACAAACCACCCCACCAAAAGTGAAGGAGCAAAGGAAGCAGGAAGAAACAACGCAGCTGCAGAAGATCGAGCAGCAGGTTAGCACATCAATTGGATTATTTGATAAAGGAATACAACTTTGGACAAGGTTGGAGGAGGATCCACAGGTCCAATGTTGGGACAAGGAAGAGGAAAGGATCAATGTAGTGATCCAAGAGCTCAAGCAGAGGCAAAAGACCATACCAATCCCAGAACAAGTCAGAGGGATGCAGGAGATGAAGAAGATGCAGGAAGAACTCATCACTGTGAAAACGCAGAAATAGGAGCGTCCGAATCAAATAGATCCATTGCAAGAATGGGTAGCAGAAGTACTCACACAGGCAGAGGGATATAAAACATAGATAACACAGACCTAGGTATAATGTGCAGAATTGATCAGTGATGAAGTAGTAACCTAGGTAGTGGACACCATCAAGGAAAAGACCGTGTGGGCACTGACAAAAGAAACAGACCTTAAGGAAAAGTTCCATACCATCACCAAGGATATCAAGGAAGCTCACAAGGATTAGGTGGCTTGGGATGAGCCACATGTCAATGTTGGGGGCCTGTTGGCAGCAGGCCCAAGTGGAAAGAATATTTATTGAAGTGGAAAGAAGGATGATCATGGGGAAAGAAAGTGTGCATAAATGAAAGTAACAGCTGGAGGGAAACATAACACACTCACATGCAAGAAAGCGTGCACAAGGAAAGCGATATCTGGAAGGAAGAACAACACATGCGCATGGGAGTAATACCTAAATCCAATAGGGTTATGATTTTTGTAATACATTGTAAACGACTAAAGATCCCGATAGATATAAATTTAGATACATAGGTATTGTAGGGGGTCCCCCATTTTTTTGTGTAAGGTTGTTGGTTTCTGATTAGTTCATTTTTGTATTGCTCATATCGGATATGTACGAGTCGATGTGATATGTAATATTGTTACGAACTATGTTTTAAGTTGTTGAGCTAGAAAATAGGAGAGAAGGAAGATATGAGGATTAGATCGCAGGTTGTGGAGCCTGGTGCGATCTAGTTCGCCTCATATATATCTTACCCATTTGAAGGGAATTGTAAGTGCATGACACTGGAGATGCAGAACTACCATAATAAAAGAGCCAAGAGACAAATATATGTGGACGTAGCCCAGGAGGGGGTGAACCACGGTAATACCTGTGTAATATGATGAATGCATGTATGTCTTTACATTCTTTCAACATTTAATTGTTGTGATTATTGAATGAGTTATTATATTTTTATGAAATACGGTGGTGTGTTAACGGAATAAACTGTGAAGACAGTGCATAATCATGAATAATAGTAAGATAATAGTCACAGTTTATAGTAGATGGATCTGAGTAATAAACCCCTATCTCATACTCAATCCTAGGATGTAAACACCTGATTCTTACAACCACCCATTTAAATCTATCTCGAGTGAGACTGCGCAGTGCATTCTGTGTGTTGTGTTTCCTTGTGGTTTACCAGGGGGGGTGATAGTTTTAAAGGATTTTTTGGAAAATCGAAAAGACATGAACCCTGGGTCAATCCCTTAGATGGTAGATAAGGGAGAAGAAGTATCCAACAAAACTCGAGGAGAGAGACACTAATGCAGGCAGAGAAGAGCAGTGTAGTAGAACAATGATGAGACTGGCAAGCCACAGATAAATGTTTTATCACTGTGATAAATTCAATAAAGCAAAGATTTATATTTCAGGGTGGTAGGGAGGTGCTAGGGAGGACTGTTTTCCTCAGAGTTTCAAGTGGGTGCTTGAACACAGGGAGTTGTAGCTTCCATTTGGTTACAACCAGAAAAACTAGGGTGGCATGATGGTGCAAGAGAGAACTATTGTTCTCTGTTATACAGGTCGGTGCCTGTGTGACTGGAACTTGGTGTTTCCATCCAATTAGTGTTGTAACACTTAGGGATTTGGTGCTTCCTTCTAGTGGGAGCTAGAGAAACCAGGGAGTTGGTGCTTCCTTCTAGTGGGTGCTAGGGAAACCAGAGAATTGGTTCTCTTATCAAGTTGTAGCTTGCAAAATAGAGGTGGTAGCCTCACAATGCATTGGTGCTCATAAGAATGATAATGTACAGAAAATAAATATTACTTATCATATCAAGAAGAAGAGGTTTTTCCCTTTATGGGTTTCCTCAGGAAATATCTATCTCTGTATATTTCATGTGTGTGATTGATGTTGAATATTCTATTTCTTGTCTCCCTTCATTATTGTGATTGTCATTGAGTGATTTGTAAAGAGTTTAAAATAAGAATAATTTTTTAAGCACGGTAACAACTGATTCACCCCCCCCCCTTGGAGTCCAGTCAGTCATTCTGTATCAGTTTTGAAGAGTTCATTGTCGATAATGTGCACAATCATCTAGTGATTTTCCAATCACTAAGTCCCTTAAGGTATTATACACATTTGCTAAGAATGTTCCTCGAAACAAACAAGACAGGTTTCCCTGAAGCTGCATTCATCTCGACTGAATGCAAAAGAATCACAATTCTCATTTTTATAAATAAGATCATGTCCAGATTTTATAGCTTAATCTTCAACACCAACCTGCCAAGGGTTTTGGAAGAAATGAAAAGTTATTTGTAGCCCAATCCAGAGAACAAGGTAGGAGATTGGGTGTTGTTCATGCACTCTACCGTAATTTGGGTATATGGTTACCAAGAGGGACCTTACATTTTACCTATTTTATTGACTCCCATAATCATTTCCCTAGAGTTCATCCGGTAAAGAATCATTTTAGAAAGAGAACACTTTCGAAAAATGCATAAAACATCTAACTTAAAGTTTCCTTTCATAATAGGACCCTTTGTGGTAAACACTAGATCATGTTTGTTAAGAACCAAACATCAATATAGCATAGAAAAACCTCAGGAAGAGTACTCAACGCCTTGAAAAAAAGATAATTTTAGATAATAAGCCTCTTCGAGGGGGAAACCTCCTTTTACCCCACTTAAATGTTCAAGTACAAGATGATTCAAAATGAAAATGTC